>JAGXCT010037056.1:58123-90092 GCA_022495035.1 Philopotamus ludificatus | reverse complement strand
AATAAATTACAATGCGAGTGAGCATTGTGCCGGCGCTATAACTGTGCAGAGGGGGACAGCGAAAAATTATAATTTTTTTTAATATGTATAAATTCTGTGAAACTCAGATCAATATCTGAGACGAAGAGAAAAATGGGCAGAGCTCAATCGTCTCGCACATTTTTGGCCATGATGGTTCGCGCTGACAAATTGTGAATTTGGGTGTTTTTTTTATCAGGCGTGGGATGATTTGATTTTTAAATAGTATTGCACCGCTGATTTTTTAAATACAGGTGTAGATAAATTCAAAACCTTGCTCACTTTTAATATTAAAAATATTTATTTTATTATTTTAGTGTTTTAAGCCGAACCTTAATCGTTCAGTTCAAAAAAGTAATTAATTTCTGCAAAACATAACTTCATTTGTCGAAATTATTACCTGCTTGATGGAGTATGACCAACGCTACATGGAGGATTTTTTAAGATCTCACAACAATTTTTTCGCAATGCGTCAGATAAAGTAGTACTCTTCTTTGCATATCAGTCTGTTCAATCTGAAATTGAGGCTTCAGGATTTCAGTGAACATCTCATTGTGTAGAATACAGTCATCTCTTAAATATTTTGTAGTCAATTTCATATACGTATAGTTTCCATATTTTCGTTTGTGCTTTGACAGATTTTCACACGTTTTGTTATTTGAAAGCTACCTTAACATAAAAAAATTCTCACAGAATAATATAGATCAGTTTTTTTTAACAAAATATAACAATGTGTCGATATAATAAAGGGTAAATTTGTCTAAAATCTGAACTATAAATAAATATGCCATAACTTTACAAAAAACAGTTGATAATTGATGCATTAATAACATTTCTACTAATTTTAGTAATAAACGGTAAAAAAATATCTAGATTTTTCTTGTTGTCAAGAACTGTAAAGTTTACTTCTTCTTACATATTACCTTTTTTTAAAGGGGTCGCTAAGCTCCAAAAGAAATAAGTATGAAAACTTACTTACTTACTTACGTGGCCATATAACCCTAAAGCGGGTCTTGGCCACCTGGAGAACACCTCCGTCTCAGTCATGATGTCATGACCGTGGACGGACGTTCTCCAGGTTATCTAGGCTGAATAAGTATGAAAACGCAGTTCTTTTTTTATTTCGTCCTTTTATTTTATTTATTCTATGCTTTCTTTAAACATTTTTATAATAGATCCCGAAAATTATAAGGTTTTTTTTGCACAAATCATTTCATTTGATATAAGGTAGAAAAACGTTTTTTTTTAAGTTGTCCTTAGAGGTCCAGCAACCAATATTAAAAGAAATACGCACGGAGAGATCGAAAGCCAAAATACAACTTACCATTGAAATGGATAATGGTGAAAAACAATATTTTTATCAGGTAGCATTTATATTAATTTATATTAATTACGAAACCACTTATATGGCATTCCATGTTAACTATTAATATTTATCTTTGCTTAGGGAGAGGTTAATGACTGTAATCCATTAAGATAGGGGTGGATTTAACTTTTAAATACATATTTATGTGCGTTCTCGTCGAGACATAGTATATCACAGATAATTGACCATTATTCTGAAACGTTGAAATGAGCCTGAAATTATGTTAAATATGAAATTTGCCCATTTTTTCGGTACATAAACGTTATAATTTTCGCTGCGGACAGCAATAATGAAACGATCGGAATTTTAGTTATTCAGAGACAATGGGGGTTCGAAGTATATTAGGGAACCCGAACGAGTAGGTCCCGAGGTCTGCAGAGCACATTATTCGCCAATAATCCACCCCCTTTTATTTGCAGTAAATTTTATCGTTTTAATTGATTGCAGGGGGCAAACCATAGCTTGTACTACGTTTTTAGTATTTTATTAAGAGCATTGATTTATTATTTGTTCCGAGTATCGAATTAAGCTTAGGGAGATTATTCTAATTAGATCAAGTGGTTTATTGCCAGATGCACTGAGGTCATTCATACGTAATCTCTTGGTTGTGTGTTGAACTCGCTGTGTGACAAACGCTGAGGATATGCATATATTAGGCGAATGTTTGTTGGCTTGTTATGCTTTGTTTGCTATCACTGATAGTCCTTTGGCAATGGACATTGGACGCCGATGCGACCAATGTACACGTAATCTAAACAGGATCACATATTTAGATTCCAATATATATGTGTGTAGAAAACGCTTTTTTTTTATTTTCCTCTCCACTGTAATAGATGGAGAAATATTATTGGATGCAAAAAAGCAATAAAGGTAGTAAAGTGGGTTTTATGACACACTAGCAGAACTATAAAAAGCAAATAAAATATTCTGTTATGTAAGAGTCGCGTATTCGGCACGGAACAAAAAATGGCATAAAATGGCACGTTCGATGTCTATCTCAATTGATATTTTTTTTTTTAAAGTATACTCGCGCGTTAATTATGACATTCTTAAGACGTTTCCCGTATTTGAAAGGGGGATCGTATTTAAAAATAGATAAGTCGGTACGATTTGCGGAATTTAAACAATGGCCCGTAATTATCAATGAGGATATTTCAATGAAAACACTCTTTTGCACCGGCGTTGAATTGAATGGTGAAAATTCTAAATAGAAAAGTATGCGATGAATTTTCAGCTCATTGTGTGAGTGAATATTTTTTGTGTTTTTTGTAAAAGATATTTTTTGTAATCAGAAAGTGATACAACGTTATAAATGCACCTTATTTATATTATTTTTCTGAATTTAAGCTTTTTAATAAACAATTTTAACTAATGGATAATTGTCCGCTTTAAAAATAATGTTAAAAAGTGTAATTTTGATATAAAACATGCCAACACTAAGACAAAAATCAAACCAAAGCTAATATAGCTCCCGATAGAAAGCATAATAAAACTGACAGAAGGAGTTTGAGTACTGTGACCATAGCCTATACTTCTTTATAAGTCGGGACCTTTATGGATGATGAATCATCTAGATTGTGATATTCTATGATCATCTGCAACCTCCGCATCTTGAGCCTAAACAAGATATATATATAATAATATAATAATATATATATATTCCTGAATAAAATAAAATTTAAGTTTACGGTTATTAGTAAATTTTTATTACATTTGCTGAGTTACTTAGTTGGTGAATATTCCTGCTCAGCATGGAGTAAATCATACCACATTACAAACGTGAAAGAGGTCCTAACTGAAACCTGAAACTGACTAAGATGTCAAAAGTTTATGTCTTGACAAAATTAAACCGCCTGATAAAAGAAGACAAGTCACAAGTTTAGCGGACCAGAAGTCAAGAGTCACTTTTAGAAGAACAGCAAAAGTGCTTAATGACATAACAACTGTTATGGAGCAATTCAGAAGGTGGAAAGAATAAGCTGAGTGCCTGCAGTTTGGGTTCCAGTCAGCAGAAACCCTACTCCCACTAAGCGGATCCCAAGTGGACAAGGGCAATGCTAAGGAAGTTGGACTACTTGCATCAACCTGGGACCTGAGATTGCGGAGAGGTACAGACTGTTGAGCACTTGCTCAGATGTGTGTTAATCACGCCCTTCTGCCCCCAAAATGACTTGCTTAACACAAACGAAGCGGATAAAGCTGGCCAATGAGTACTATAATTATTAAATCATCGAAAGCCGGACACAAGACGAAGAAGAAAATAAAGATAGTCCTGCGTCCTGACGAAGGCCCAAAAACAATAGCTTCATACTGCAGAGATAAAGTGCTCAGATGGATAGTAGACGTCAAAAATATGATATAAAACAAACCTTAACCCAAAACAATATTTATAGGAGCAGATCCTGCTTATAGGAAATGTATAATAAAAAAAAGGGATAAGTATATAGAGAAGTAGGTTCTGTTCTAAGCGATTCCAGGACGCAATAAATTTAAGAGACCTTAATTGATAGGATGAGATCATTCTGTAAGATCTTAATAATCTGAGGAACTGACAAATCACATCAAATAATGTTCGTGAGGCGGCTGATGGAGATAACCATCACTAAAAACCAGGGATAGTATTTTTGCATTTTTTGTTAAGGCGTAAATATTTGACGTCTTTAAAATGTAGTGCTAAACACATAATCGTGTCTGTCCTGGAAGAAATGGAAGAAGAAATGACTAACAACTAAGTGTCTTAAAAAGAATCTTTGATACTTCAGACATCTTGCTCAAAGATACGATGGCCTGAATAAGCTCGTTGCACTTGGTTATGTATAAAAACGATCAAGGAGCCATCTTCGGTTCCTGGAAAACCACAATCTAGAAGATTAGGGTGAAGAATGATCATAATCCATAGACATTAAGGTACCAACTTAAAAAGAGAAGAATGCCACGACAAAAAAATTCCTAGGCTCACTCACTCATATAAAGCTTTGATAAAGATTTTGATTCTTAGGGTGCAGGATGAATGAGTTTCTTAGTTAGTCAATGCCATAAAGAATTTATGAAATTCATAGATATCGCCAGAAGATTAACCAATTTGGAAACTAACTTAACTCGGTCAGGGTACACTCACTTGTCCAATGCCAGCAATGGCCAAGAGAGGGAAACTCTTTACAAAAAACCGCATACCAAGACGGCTCGGGTCCCCGCGGTATGGACACGAAATGGGAGCTCTCACGTCACGTGTGAGACTCAGGTTCCTTTGGTCTCAACTAGCATGCGAGAGTTTGGTAAGGCCCATGCCCTCATCGAGTTAGAGCCTTGTGTCTGGCAAATGATGATGATGAAATATATTTTAGATTAGGTGTTCCTGTATTTTTTTTTAGTTAAACTGACGAGTACGCTCAATAAAGCGTGCAATGGAGCGATTAGTGAACTTCGATAAAAATTGACTGACTTTTTGACCAAGACATACATAGATTCGAGCGTCGGATTGAAGTATATTATTGGCGGTCATCCTGGGCGAGCGAGGCCCGCAGAGCGTGTTAGCCGGCCATAAACCGCCCCATATTTGCACAGAATGCTATTATTGGATTAACAGGGCGGGTTGGGCCAGATTACACTGTAGACATCCACCGACTACCTACAACAGCCACCACCCAAACGGCGACCCACGCTCCCCTTTTACCACCGAACACCCCCGCCACTCTGCCGGCTTACATGCAAACATATCATGCTTCGGAGGCTTGTAAAATAAGCAGCGGTTAATTGAACGATCGCCAATCGGTGCACCTGCACTAAGGCCCCCCTCAATATCCTCTTGCACATGACGCTTCCGGTAATGCGGCGTTTGAGGTTATGTCTGAATAATTTTCACACAATGCATCATAGATTACCCTCTATTTATATTTTTATTTTTTAATTAAATATGATTTTCTTTTATTTTTCAGTTTCGACGTGCGAGGGCGCGCTTTTCAAAAAGCCTTGTACTGGTCAGATCCCACGATCTTCGGACCCAGAGCCTACTTCGTGACCGTCTCCAAGCCTGCGGCCCTTTCGATCGAATCGATCCAGTTGGACGATGAGGGCCTGTACCGGTGTAGGGTTGATTTCAAAAACTCGCCGACGAGAAACTTTCAAATTCGTCTCAACGTAATAGGTAAGTCATTGCTTATTTATTCCGCTCAACATGAGCCGATCGTGCGATTGCGCAATTGTCTCATGAATTATGTATGGTTTTTCATTGTGAAATGTTTGCATGTCACCGTAGGGGTTAATGAGTGTTGCGATTAAGTAATACTTTTTCAACAATGCAAATGCAAGGGTCCACCCCTATGTTAATTGCCTTGTGTACCGGACGCGAATTAAAAATGCATATATCACAGGATAAAAGCTTTCGTATCGAATAATGTAGGCTGCATATTTTACATTTTAATTAATTAAAGCTATGATCATTTTTCGTCACATATATTTTATTCGTTATTTAATTTTATAAAAATATTTTAAACTTATAAATACCAACTAGAAATTACCATGTTTTGCGTATATATTTTTTATGTATATAAATTTTATCTAATTACATACAATAAAAAATATTTTCATGGTTTATAGAGTAGTTCTCACAGTAAAAATATATAACTTGTGGTTTTAAGGATTAAAATTGAGTTTTAAATATACTCCTAAATCAGAGAGATATTTAAAGTATACCAATAACGTGATGAAAACCCTGGTAAAATCAAATTTTTGGCAAAACACAAAATAATTATCCCAAAAGCTGGGAATTTCATGTTTCACAGCGGTGAAGTATTTAAACGGATCAATAATCCTTCTTGTTAAACAAATCTTGTTCGATGATTATAAATACGTAATTTAACTTAATTAACTTATTAAAAAAAAAAAATAGAGAAAATTATAGATACTATAATTTCCTATAACATTTATAAAATATAAACAAATTACGCTAGCGTAATAACTAAGTAATTACTAGCTAAGGTATTACATAGCGCTCCCTGCTATAGAGCGGCATGTGTGCGGTACTCCCTCCTATAGTGCCATCTTCTAGATAGCCGTTTTCTATAACATACTAAATTTTCAATTGCAAATTAGATATTTAGTAAATATGTAATGCATTGCTGCGCAAAATAAAGGTGGCCTGACGTAGCCCGAAACTTTGTTTGGTTGTCTAATCTTCTATAGAGCGTGTGTTCCTATCTCGGCGCTCTAGGGAGGTTAACTGTATTGGTTTCTTTTAGATATTTTAAATATATGCAATTTAATACTCTATCTTTAAAATACAAAATTTATATATTGTATCATATTTAACCTATTATTATTCATAAAATTAAGTTAGGGATTATTATCAAACATTTCTTATTGAATAGTTAATTATTCTAGACATTTTTTCTTATATTTCTTTAGAAACACGTCACTTAGATGCCATATTGTAAGAAAAAAAGTATAAGAAT
The DNA here is from genome assembly GCA_022495035.1 of Philopotamus ludificatus. Taxonomy (NCBI): domain Eukaryota; kingdom Metazoa; phylum Arthropoda; class Insecta; order Trichoptera; family Philopotamidae; genus Philopotamus; species Philopotamus ludificatus. Next base: position 83,258 of record JAGXCT010037056.1, on the reverse strand, counting down.
GTATTTATTTATTTATTTGACTACGGTGGATGAATGGCATGACAGAAAGATTCTAAAGTGCCATTCATCCATATAAAGATTTGATAAAGATTTTAAAGATGCAAAGGGAATGAGTCTCACACACTAATATTCCATCAAGTATCAAACACGATACGGGTTAGTTTTTAATAACATTTCAGTTGGAAAATTTATATTATTTATTTCATAAATATTTATTTAACGATGGCATACAATTTATTAATTTCAACAGCTCAAATTACTTAAATAAATATTTTTATAAAACATGCAGAGGTAATGGTTGTCTTTCTCTTACATACTTCCTGGACAATGTTATAAAGAATTCCCTGAATTGATGGTTTTTGTCAGACGCCATTATGCCATTGATCCATCGTAGTTAAATAAATAAATCATGATTAATTAATTAATTAATAACCAAAACAATGACCGCATATAACAGACTGTCTATTAAATAAATTTAAAAGATATGTAATGTTAACTTATTTTATTACTAGTGATAAATAGTAATCTACAAATTGCTTTTGGAAGTTTGCTTTATTGATAAAATCGGACTCATATTATGGTCAATCTTCAATCTTTTATATTATAATGGATTTTATTTCACAGGTATGGCTTAGTTTGTCCTCTATAAATAGAAGTGTCACCTATTTCTATAATCTTCCATTCTATCGCATCCCCTAGCTTAATAAACTCTAAGCATACAGTTGGGGTTGGAAATATTTTTTGAATGGCGTGAAATTTCAGCTGTGGCGTTCAACGATTAAATTATTTTATAAGTAATCCGCGGCAAATAGGGGGGACATGTTATGTTTTAATTTAATCCTCGCGTTGATGTAATCATTATTTGCTCACCGCCGACAAAAGCTCCCGCACGACAAACCAAAAGTGCAAACAGTGAGCGCGCATCCCCGCTAATGTAATGGGATTTTGTTCGAGTTGATCTAATACGGGCAGGACTCGTTAGATGGGAAGACAGTAGGCAAACGAGGGGATAGTTCTTAGGGGCGTCGCGTATCATCCCGGCAAATCTGGTTAGGCGCCCATCCGGGGCACTGACGCGGCGCCGGCGTCGCTCGCGCGCGCCTAGCCTCCGAAGTTGCCGTAAAAGGATTGGCTTTGGCGCGAGCGCCACTTTGCGATTAAACTCTGCGAGTGCGAGCTCTCTCATTCAATTCCTTTGGCAAACTTTAGCCGCGGGAAATAGCTCTGCGCTCTGACGTGATGTGTTCTTGATATCGGATTATGCCGAGCCGGGCTACACGTCCCCGGGCAACACAAATATAGACAAAGACAACGGAAAAATATAGGGAATTTATTGGACGGGACTGTGACGTCTTGAACATCAAGGACAAGTCGTAGATCGTATACAAACTACCCATGAAGTACAACATAATACTAAATGTTACGTTGGGTATTCTAGATGTCTTATAAAAACATAATCAATTATTATTTGAGTGGTCTATTAGGCCACCTGGATGACATTCCGTCTCAACCATGATGTCATAACTGTGACGGACGTTCATTAGGCTATCTTGGCTCTTCGAATACGGGTCAGGTCGCCAGCCATAAGCCCGAGAGCCGAGCTGTCACGTGTGGATTGTAACAATAATAATCAGACGAGGTTAAGTCCAATTCGTATTTAATTTACGGTCTGATCGGGTGCTACGGACACCTCGGGTAGCACACACGTCACTGAATTGGCCTGGATAGCGGCCTGGCTCATCATAGCTCCGTAGAAACTACGAAACCATGATTGTGCCCAACCGCTATCGCCGCCACGTCTGATACCGGAAAGCGACAATACTCGACTCGATATTAAAGCATGAGAAAATTATTTTATATTATTATATAAGTCGATAAAGAATTAAAAAAAAATTTTAGTGCAACATTTAACTTTCTTTTCGAATCTGATGACTTTTCGAGATTCTCCATTTTTTTTTGTTAATGACTCGAAGGCTTGATTGCATAAGCCAACAAACAGTTGTGTTGAAAAATAAAGTAATTCTTTATTCATTTAATATATCCTTAGATTCCTATTTAATAAATGTCTTGAAAATTCGTACGTTTTAATGTTGTAAGCTCATAAATAAACTCTTCATTAAATGGCTTAATAATGTTAATTCAATTTATATTTATTGACACATATTGCAATTCTTACGATCTCTTATTTCATTTTTTTATTTGCTATTTTAAAATAAAATGATTATTAAGCAAATGCTATGAATATGATTATTGCACTTCAATTTTTTTAATTTTATCGATCCCCTTGAACAATATTTTGTCGTCATTCTTAGATAAGCAACTGACAATAGTTAGGCTAAACGCCGTTCTGCGATGCAATTTTCATCCAAAGCAAATGTCTTAACACGGTTGATTGGTTGACTTATATCTTATACGAAATCTCTTAATATTTCAAAATGGATTTATGTATATTATGAGCTTTAACCTATTATATATAAGGTTACATTTAAGTCAAACTTAACCTAAACAGTAATAAAACTTTTTTTTATTATTTTGATTATTTCTAAATCTAAGCACACTTTAGGAAAATAAATTGTTTATTTTATATCTTTGGAAAAATTAGATTTTCTTATAAAAGAACAGTAGTATAGAGCAGTGCTTTCCAATTACTTTCATGTCACGGCCCTTAAATCTGAAAGAATTAATACCCGCCCCACGCCCAACAAAAAAATATTTTATAGTTTTATTAAGATTATTTGCCGATAATTATTACAATTATAATACACATATTTATATTCAGCAATTTTTAACAAAAATATTCAATATTCGTATCAGCCCCATAAAATAGAATTCTTAATTCCTCACTGTACGCTTCGAATCAGTAATATTATGACTGTCACTGATTCATTCGTAATAATAACGTGACGTAGTGCGATAAGTGTTCTGGTCTCTAATCATGTCCATGGATAAAGACATATTTATTGCTCTTTCAATGTCTTCTATGTCATAATCCGTACTTTATTTTGCATTTTAAATCAACGATAACCTAGCAACAATACCATATACACTTTCAATAAATGACTTGTTTGGCTCAGTTTTTTTAGACTTATCAGTGGATCGAAATGGCATGTGTAATCATCTTTTAGTCTATTAATAAGAAAAATAAATTTACAGATTATTAAGGCGTAAGATAGGGTTATTTATTATTATTTAATAGTGTACAATTAACGACGCGAAAATAATCTGGATGATATGATAGAATTATTAAGAGCATGATAATATAACATCCATTATCCAAATACATCTGTTTGTGATAAATGTGAAGCTGTGAAGCTTTTTCGTGTTCAATTATTATCGATTCTTACGCAAAAGAACTTTACATAATTCCGCTGAAATTGCTTACTTATTGATTCCTCGTTGTGTCGCTTTTCCGACCACTTTTCCGATCCTGTACACGTATAAGCATATTAATGTTGACCGGCTATTTGCAAATAGTGAGGAGCATATCCCGCGGCGTTCGGGTGACAACCTTATCCGTATCTGATCCGCAAACTAGATAATTGGAAGGGCCTATTCCCCTAAGTTGTTAGGGGTCCAGATAACATTGTGTGTACGACGTATGGCAACACACACCATACCGATTATATCACCGCTTCTCGCATCTTAATACATACTCTGTTAATAATGCCGAGCGATACCGTGCACTGCGAAATGGCAACATGACAATAACTGTGGTGAGATAGAAATAACCAAACTAATCGACTTGTAATTTTACCAACTAACACGAGGAGCATGGGAAGCATCTCAAAAGCAAAGATGTGGAATTAGCGTCCTTGAATTTTCTTAGCATTTCACCACAACGCATTTTATATTATATAATATCTTCAATGAAAATGTAACTAGGGCAGCTAGCTTTTCTGAAAAGTGTGCCAATACAATACGTAAGCTCGATTAAAAAAAATAAAAGATTTGCGTGTTAGATTAATATATTTAATATAATAATCAATCAAATATGTTTTTACGTGGTTTGTTTTAAATATTTCTGTGTATAACATTAAATATATCATGCAATTTATTGTTGTATATGTTTATATATTTTTTTGATTACGATTTAACAAAAAATCAATGATGAAAATAGTTTGTCAATATATATTTACGGGAACAATTTCGCATGGGTTTGATGAAAATTTTTCATTGAATTAAACGGATCGAGTGCCGAGTTTCATTAATTTCGAAGTGAATTCGGAAACGTTACACTTCAACATTGCAATCAATGCTCTTTATATTTAAGCACATATGTTTTTAAACTTATTAATGATCCGTATAGGATTTTTTTTATTATATAATTGTTATTTTTGTAAAATGAATATTTTCGGCGATGAGATTTTATAACAGCATTTCTAATAAAATTATATATTAATTCTATTAAAAGTTATTCTTACCTGAATTATATGGGTAAAAGTAACGGCATTGAAATATCTAGCAACATTCATACAAAAACGAGACCTTGCTTAATTAAATGTTGTTGCGTATTTTTACCCCCCGACTTCAAGAGTTTTCCTTTCGGCTGAAATTTCTAAAGATCGGACTGATGTATTTATTACTCTTAACCCAACGAAATTCGCATCGTTATTAAAAGCAAAAATAGGCATGGAATACGGGTATAATTTTCTAAAGAAATATACAGTGTATAAAAAGGGATTATACTTTTTTTTATATTATATGTCCGTACGTACGTCTGACCTTTTTTTCCTTTGATGCAAACAAATTATATATTTGATTAAATGTATTTTTTATAGCATTTTAGTTGCATGAATTCACAGCTTAGTACCAGATCTGAATATACTCTATGTCAGTGATGACGTGATGACATGTGACTTCAGCGTAGTGATATAACATCAGTTATATTTGTGGTTGTTGCTTAGAAATATTCGGTCCATTGTACGACCGATAAAATACAATTCCATTATTCTGATTCTATCTATCTTGAGCGAGGCTGGAATGCGCCCTTCGGAAAGTGTGGAAAACCCCTGTCTCGACAGGAATCCGACCCCAAGACATTGTTCATCACCTGCCACCATTACCATTTGTCGTTGTCACTTAGCCGTGAATTATTCGCAATGTTGCAAGTTAGGCATTGGTCAAATAACTCGGCCAAAGACACAGACGTCAACTGCGCAAGTTATCTGTATTATGATTTAGCGGGGAGCCGTCCCGGGGCTATGCGGTTAACCCTTAAATTACCCTAACCCCGTGGATATTTGGCGTCTTTCGGGGACGGGACCGGGGCGGGGGGAGTGGTATGGACTTGGGGTTGCAGCCTGGTAGATACACCTACGTAACAAGAAAGCCAGGAAAGTAAATTTGCATATTAAATCACTGTTGACTCGAGAACAAACCATAATATCTCCCGCGATCAAAGTGGCGCATAAATCACGCGCATAGATATATACGGATATTTATCAACGGGAACAAACTTCCGCGTATTAAAGTTCAATCACGACGGGAAAATTGTTATTCTTCAACCCTTTTGTAATTTTATTTTCAGGGCGCTGCTAGATCTTAATTCGACGATAGCGTTGCCGCTGCAAATTTGTTGTTGGGGGGTAGAAAAGTTTTTATATATAAATTATGCGTACAATGTAACATCTCCACCTTTGTATAATAAAGGTGTTAAGTTTAGCTTGTGTAAAGATAAAAAGCGTTTTTTTAATATCTCATACAGTTTTTTCAAAAAAAAAAAAGCTAAATATTGTGTATGTGTATGCGTAAATTTTGTGTTATTAATCTTTTTATTTTTTAAATCCCTTGTTTAATTTTGGATTTGGTGATCTGGATAACCCGGTTTAGTTGTAAATGTTGCGGAGCCACGATGGCTTCTTTCCTGTCAAACACTGTTTACCTTTGATTTTTTTCTCGATAATGATCTGCAAATGGTAATACCTTGATTCACGAATTATGTGTCCATAGTTCTTAATTTTACGATTTTTTCCTTGTCCAGAAGCTTTCGCTTCCTGTGAAGAATTTAAAGAACGGCTGTATTTTTCACGCATTCCGTCCATGAAATCTTTAACATACATCACTTTTCAAACGCTTTTAATTCGCTGATGAAGTGGATTAATATTAAGGTTATTTAATTGTTTTCCTTGAGCTTTTCCATTCGAGCGAACGCTTTCTCATTGGCCTCTTGTTCTTTCGTAATAGAGTAATTCTGCACTGAGGAATCATCTGTACTGCCTCCAAGCCTCTGGGCCTCGATAAATCTGACGTCATCGACACCTCCGATTAGCTCTCCGATTTCGTGAATATTGTTGATACGCCAAAGCATAATTTTCCATTGTGATGAATATTTGAGGGAATATTTTTCTTTCGAAAGTCCGCAGGGCTTCTTTGCTTCTCTCCGTCATACAAGTCTTCCCAGCGTAAGTTACCTTAGAATGAGTTAATAATTTTAATAGCAAGATTTTGGAATATACTTCATAAAGTATCTATGATAATAGGATCCTGCTGTATAATTTTATTTCTAAACTGTATTTTTCTTTGGATTGACTAGGTTTTAGATTTATCATCAATTTAAGATTTTATGCATATAATTTTTCAAAAGAGTCGTTTTTACTCTCATCTCTTCCATCTATTTGTCTCCTGAAAAATAGTACAAAATAATATTATTAATATAGTTATTAAAAGGATTGGATACGAATTGGACTACGTAGTTTAAAGATGTCTTTACTCTTTCAACGGATTCGTTAATTTATTATTTCCTTTATCGCTTTTAACACTATATGGCATAGTCTGTCTGATTGTTAAATAATAACTAATAACCTAATATTTACATTATTATAAATCCTAATATAAGAGTTCTAATATGGAGTGCATCGGATGGAAGTTCAGAGATATTTATTTCTCTTTTTGTTTTTCATCTTTTTCTTTTAAGCCTAATTATTTTACATGGTCAAAAATTATGTTGACTGAATTAGTTAAATATTTGAGAATAATCAGGATTATATTATGAAAGATTTATTAAAGATAACGAATTTAGAGATGAATTTAAAAAAATATGTGGCGGATGTTTTAATTGAATCTAGTAAATGGGAGTAAGGAAATTTTAAGTGAGCTATAGTGCATTTAGAATATATCTTACTTTTAATATTATACTTAATTTGGATTATATCTTGAATGTGATGAGATACAGCTGAGCCCTAATTTGGGAATGTGTACAGAATTTGAGGAAAGTTGGCTTTTTTTCTTGATCAATAAAGCGCCTTAAATAAAATAAATATTAAGAATTTTTCGGTTTTTCTATGTAAAATTGTCGAATTAGATTTCAAGGTAATTCGGCCTTTGGATAAAACTCAGAATGTGTTAATATGATAATATTGTTATAAAGATAAATTTTAGAAGTATACGTCTAAAACTGTGGTTTTTAACCTGGGTTCCATCGAACCCCAGGGGTTCGGTGAGTCAATCTCCCGGGTTCGGCGGAGAACAAAACACACACCCGACGTATTGTACGATATTATAAAAAAATGATACGACGTATGATATAAGGGTTCGGTGAACGTCCATATGATATTGGTGGGGTTCAATACCTCCGACAAGGTTAAGAACTACTGGTCTAAAATATATATATCCATATGTACGTTAACACATACAAAATATAGTTAATATATAAAATTAAGTGATAAAAAAAGCCTTAAAATATTCTTGTGACTAAAATAGTGATAATGAAACCTAAAAATATTTTCTTGGTTAATTTTAATATTTTGTTAACTTACAGGATTGTAACAAATATACGAGTTGTCGCATTCTTCGACTTAGGGCCTTTGGAAACCTAATGATATTTTGTTATATTATATAAAATTTTATTGAGAAAATGATTTCCTAATATCTTTAAAAGTAGGTCAATTATACCTACATTTTCTTAATTTTCAGTAATTAAAGAATATATTTATTTTATTATTACCATAAGTTTAGCAAAAAATAATATATCGTTAATATATTTTATATGTGTTTTATATACATATAAAATATATTAACGATATATTTTATATGTGTTTTATATACATATGTAATAGAAAACTATGAATAGTATCAAAAACTCATTAACGATGCATCTTTATAAAATATTGGGTATTTATCTAAAAGAACTGAGATTTACAGTGTGATACTTTGTATATTAAAAAAAATAGTAACAACGTTTTAAAATTTGTTTTTAATTTATAATATTTACTAGTAATGTGTTTATTATTAATAATGAATCATTAGATAAATTTTGCTAAATAATCTTGAGCATATTCCACCATCTATCTATCTACTCAGCCCCTATCAATTTAGCCTGGGGATTCCAAGACACACATTGTTTTAGTACAGTAATCAGGACTTAGACACTCGAATGAGCTTTTAGGGAAGATTGTACTATTAAGTGAATGGCCCACGATCAATTCCAGAAGCGGTCCCACTTATTTTTGACGAACTTCCCCCGTGCGGGATAAACTAATTTTATTCAAAGGACACTAAACTTAAATCGTCGACCTGTCCCCGCATTACCCAGATAATTGAAAGTGAAATCTATTAAAAAATTGCGTATTCCTGTTGCGTACGACATTTGATTGCTCATCGTTTAACCCTTCGCTCCTGCGATATCCATTTTACATATCTGGCTAATCTACTCCGCCGGGAGGATTACAACTCTTGCGGCCCCCTCAAAAATTTATGATTATTCCGATGGTTGTTTCACGTCGTTAGAAGGTGGAGGGCCATTGACACGGAAGGCCCTAACCTGAAATATAATAACGAATCGATATTTGAATCCGGTTTACTCGACCTGTAACCCTTTAATTATAACCGGAACCGTATCGGGTCCGCAGAGGGGCGAGTTTATGAGAATTTTAAGGGGATATACATAACATACACAGATACATGCGCACACAACGTGTAACGTACATACAGCGGTGGTGGGGGGAGGAGAGTCGTACATTTGGAAACGTATTCCGAAACCATGAATTTTCCCCTCGGGGGAATGAGGAACCACTTCCTATACGGAATTAAGTAAGCAAATATTGAAACTCGGCCTCCGGAACGCAGGGGTCTGCGGTGATTTTTATATCAATGAAATGCGGATATATAAGTCGGAATTTTTATTAAATAATCCCCTAACAATGTGTAATGAATTTGTTATAATTTCCAAAAAAAAAATTCAGAAGTACCAAAACGAATCGCAACCTTACCCATATTTAAATAACGGGTTTTTCTTAAAATTTGCTTTAAAAATCCGAAAAAAATAATAAACTGACAAAATTAGCATATATGAAAATACTGTTTAAATTTCTCAGTTTAACTCTGTAATTTCCATATAAAATAGTTTTACTGTTTTTTTCCTGATAATTCATACAGCTTCTAATGCTATGTAAGTAAAAGGTTATCCTAATTTAATGGTTTGTTTATTAAATATTTATTCCCCATCTTATAAAATCGAATCCAAAATAATATTTGTTCAAATTTAATAATTGACTTAAATTTTGTTATTAGCTCTAAAGCATAATTTTACTTCTGAGTTGTATTGTATAAGTTTAAAATTTGTTAAATATATATTTTATAATAAATTGAATATATACATTGAAAAAAATAATACGGCTCGTGGGTAAAATATTAAGGGGTGCTGCGAAATGTAAAAGTATAAAAACGTATATTTTGCTCATATTTTATTTAAAATATAACAAATAATGTGAGGTAAAAATATTAAATATTATTCATATTAACTACGCGAGTCTGTATGACTGCACCGAATCGCAGCGCGACAGCCCTTAGCGGCGAGACCCCTTCCCCCGCACTCCGCTACCGGCCCGAGTTCTTCCAATACACAACGCTGGCAGCGTTCTTGCATCACTGCGCGCATAGCCACCGATAAGAATAATAAATATAAATAATATTTATATTTTTGTATATATAATACATAATCAATAGACATTTATGAATTATTATAAAAAAATATATTTTTTTCCTTTCATTTCTTAGGGTGCTTCAGCGTGGTATTGACGAACCGCCTCTGATAAAAGTTTACAGACACAATGTGATCTCCCTTTTTTGCATTATTTAGGAACTGGCAAAGTAAATTTTAATTAATTAATTTATATTTATAGGTTTTTAAATATAAAGTACATATTTAGGAATTTATTATATATTTTTGGGTTTTATTTGATTGAAGCTCTTTTATACTAAGAATCGTTAAAAAAATCTTTATATACGTATATAATGCAATGTAACATATATTTTATGGCCAATAATATACCTTATAACATTTTTTTTTAATTGAATAGCTTAAGTTAACTTCTTCTTCGAATAGTTTTCCATTAGACGAGTTGTCGTGAATATGACTGTCACTATATCATTGATTCCCTTCACTTTAGATATCAACGCAACAAAGTCAAATTCTACATACTTTTAAAAGGCTTTGTCAGGAATTAGTTAAAGGCCATTAATGGCGTCTTGCTCTGTGATATTTCCTACTTCGTCATTCTGTCATTTACGGGTCATATTGATTAATAGAAAAATCCAAAATAACCAACAAATTATGAACAATATGTTTTATTCGTAAAATAATCCTTTTTTTAAATGCCAAGATATTGATAAAGAATTTATTAATATCTTGACTTGAAATGGTTGGGGTCTCTAAGAGACCTCATTCGGACAATACGGTTATTTTCGAACCGCCGTAACGGATAGGTTAATATTATATTTAAATTTAAATTGGCACTGTGATATATTCGATCTAAATTTGACAACTTTTGTTAAGATCTATATCAGATTTTTGCAGTATTAATAATTGATAGCCAACAGATGCAGTTTAATAGTACAGTTTGGAGGGTAAAAAGCTAATTTTATCTTTGCTTTGATTAAAAGATCTAAATATATTTGGGTATTCGTTACATTACTGATTTAATTATCTCTAATACTTCTTATTCTTAATACGAAATTCAATTTGGTAGTAAAAATAATTAGAACAAATTACTCTACCGCTCTACATTTAAATATTAATATATTATACTGGTATGTGTGTATGGTACAGTGGATCCAGTGGGCGAGGTGTCCCACTATAATAAAATTCGCATATTTCAGTCCGCCGGCGACGAACACGTATAGCATAAATTCGCAATTTGAATTATTACTCGTTAAATTTTATAATTTCAATGCGCATCTTTCCGGAAAAAATCCGGCGTGAACCGGACAAAAATAATAAAATTGGAGCTCGTTACGCATTTCGTTATAAATATTTTTTTTCAGCGTTTTAATTAAGAGTCGTATAGAAGCCACCTTCCGCCGCCTCAATTAACGCTACTATGGCTGGAAGTAATTAAATTTATGGACGTAGCCGGTATGGCGGCCGTGGCGCCGCGCCATTATTGAAGACCTTTGTTTTGATAAATAGCCTGATTGCCGTCCGGTCAGATACGCTATTAATTCACCTTTGCTAAGGAGAAAATTATGTATTTTTTTGTTATTTTTGGACGCCGAAATACGTTTCAGGCATGTGATCAGCGGCCTCCGAGCATGTATGGATGATTTATACACGGAATAATTGTTTAATTTGGATGAAAGCTTTGTTACTATGGGAAAATTCAATAAATGGCAGAAACATTTTATCGATTATTTAAATGTGTCAATTTTAAACATTTTTGTGAATTAATTTTTTATGTTGATGAAAATCAATGATATTATCAAGGATGATAATAAATGAATAGGGCATTTCAAGAAGTTACATCGACTCATATACTTTATCGCATTAAAGATAGATTTATATTTATAAAAAATCATCACTAAATTCTCCTATCCAAGCTATTGAAGAATTTAGGTACATATAAGTAATATCGTTCTTTTTCAATGAAATCTAAAACAATTTTTCTCGTACTTTATTTAACTTTTCTTATACACAATAATTCCCCATATTATCTATAACCTTCTGCCACCTTTCTTTCAAATCATCCATGCCCTTCTTGTAAAACTTTGCGGGTTTTGACTGAAAATAGTCTTACAGGGCTGTATTCACCTCTTCGAATGAATTGAAATTTTGATCTCTTAGAGAAAATGCTCCATAGAACGAAATAAGTAAAAATCAGATTGTGCGAGATTCGTCGAGTATGGAGGATGCAACAGAGTGACCCATCCAATATCCTGAATTTTTGCACACGTCAATTTCGCAACATGAGGTCGCGCACAGAGTGCGTGTGGGACCCAACACCTTCTTTTGAATTATCTCTAACCCTTTAAATCCTGAGTACTGGACCAGGATAAAATTCAGTTTCTTCGATATCTTTTCAATGCACCATCGAGTCGTCTCTCTCGATTGCAGAATTCAAGGCTGCTTCATCTGCCTGAACGGCTCGTCCACTACGTGGCTCGTTTCCAAAACACAAATCACCAGATTTAAATTTTTTGAACCATCGTTGGCATTTCCTGACATCCAATATGTCACTGTAAATCTCACAAATATTCTTCGTAGCCTCTGTTGCTTTCTTTTTTAAATGATATTGAAGTATACAGCTCCGCAGATGTTGTTCCATCGGACACGTCTCTTCCATTGTCGTCAGAGGGATAAAGATCCCGTTTTTTTGTCTAAATGCCACGAGCAGGTAGCCGCTACCCAAGAGACACTTATAACACGTCCTTACTGCTTAACATACTACTTAAAAGATAGCGCATCGAAAAAACGACATTACTTATGGATACCCCTAATACATTCTATGCAGGAGGTGTGATCAAAAAAACTCTTTTTATTGATTATTATTAAATATGTCTACTTTAATTAGTTTCGAACAGATACAGCATATTTCAATCTGTGAATCAATTCTAATCTACAATTATAATGGCGTGATTCTGTCTTTATCTTCTTAATATTAGCTGAACGTCGTGTTTTCATGCTTTCATTTGTCTTAAAAAATACAGAAACTGAGGATTATTATGCTAATGTATTTATTTAGTCATATTTTCAACGTCATTTCCATATCTTCCGTTATCTACTTATGGCGCAGCTTTAGGTTTTGTCTTATTTCGAGGTAACTGGCTTTTGCCAGAATCTGGTCATCTTAACACATTGCTTACGGGGCAAATCGCGGTCAAATCTGTGCTGGGGCGGGCTGCATTAAAAATTTTATGAAACGTCGTTTTTTTACAGAAAAAATCATAACTCTTTTATTAATCAAGATATTGAGCCGAATATTTAACTACTTGAACTTTGACATTTACTAAATGGTAAATGCGCAAAAAAAAAATTATATCTTCTAACGAGTCGAGTGTTGTCGCGTTTCGTCCGTCGTGGTCATGGCATCATAACCGAGATGGAGGTGCCTCCAGGTGACAAAGACCCGCCTCAGGGTTGAAATGCCACTTAAATAAATAAATAAAATAAAATAACGGGCCGAATTAAAATAATACGTTTTAAACATTGTCTTTTGATTGTTGAATATCTTTGAATGTTAAATAAACAAATTTTTAACCGGTGTTCATTTTGCTGTAAATAATTAACATTAACTTATTGCCGACAAATGTCGGCGGTTTTTAAAAACGTTTTTAAATAAATGATTTTATTGCCGCATTTTCCCAAAATCTCCACAATTTGTATGTTTTTTATATTGCTACAACTATCAAGTAACTAATCAAAAAAAATAAAACCCTTGGGAAAAGTAATAGCCAGTACTAGCTGTAACAAAAATGGATTTGGTATACTATATTATTATATGTATTATTATTATATACAATAAACCATGCCTACTGAAAATGTACATAAATATCCTTCTATTTATTAAAAAAAAGAAGGTAATCATTGAATCAATAATGCGTATATCTTATTCACGTCTGGATATATAATTAGTGAAAATAGAAAAATACATTGGGAAAAACACCCTTCGTTGTTTTAAACGAGAATTTAATTATACAAACACGCAAGAAAATTTATAGATTTTTTATTCAATTCCGTAAGGATGTAAACGCCACATGTGTATAATTAAATTTGAATTTTCTTTGATTCGAATTTGTTAAATATTTAAACGCGCACAACCGTTCAGTCATCCTTTATTTGCTTTTATTAGCCACCGCTCATCAAATGCCGCCGTGGCTTCGGCTAAGAAATGACTCGAGCTCAAGTTTATGCGGATTTTGGCGGGTTATTATTTTAAATAATTATTGTTAACAGTTTTGTTGAGCGTCTCGACTCATTAGTTCCCTTGTTCGGGGCGAGATCGCGCCGGATTAGCCTCCCCTGAAAGTAAACACCCCTATCCCCCTGACAGACAGACAAGACAGACAGACATACAGACAGAATACGCGTCTAATTTATTCCGTATCGCGGATGATTCGCAGACAATGCGGAGCGCGATAAATAAAACAAGAATCAAACGGCGTATTCTTGGCCGCAAACTTGGCCATTATTGGATTAAGCGCGGGCGCAATTCAAATTTGTATAGCAAAATTTAATTAATTGTTGATATTTATATTTGTTTTGCAAAGTTGTTTGCCGGTCGCAAATAAAGCAGGTCGGACCAATAATGACACAGTATCCCTGGGCGTAGCGGGAGGCTGTGTGGGGATGGGTTCCTAGGCACAGCCACTGAACGCCCCGCTACTGGGGAGACGGGTGAACCGAACCAACAATTTAAAGCTGTGTCTATGAAAATTTGTACCCTTCCTTCCGTATGTGATCAAACTCCATTTAACTATATGCAAACACACGTTACAACAACAAAACTGCTTTTGCGCCAATTTCGTTTTGGGTCGCTCTACTATCTGCGCCATCCTTGGGCCGAGCAAATGGCGATGGCGAAAAAAATATATCGAGTTTATCGGTGCTCGTCCAAGTTTTATATCGATATAAATAAATATGCAAATTGTAAAAGTGTCAGAAAATATAGCACTTAAGCAATCCTATAATCCAATGTAAGGCCATATAATTCTCATCATTATCGTGAAAATGATAATAATATTTTTTATGAATATTTATTTTTTTATTTATTTACGTGGCCTTATAACCCTGAAGCGGGTCTTTGCCATCTGGAGGATATCTCCGTCTCAATCATGATGTCATGACTGTGACGGACGTACTCCAGGTTATCTTGGCTCTTCGAATACGGGTCAGGTCGCCAACCAAAGCCCGGGAGCCGAGCTGTCACGTGCGGATTGTAACAATAATAATCAGACGAGTTTAGGGCCAATTCGTATTTAATTTACGGTCTAATCGGGTGCTACGGGCACCTTCTGTAGCACACACATAACTGAATTGGCCTGGATAGCGACCTGGCTCCTCATAGCTCCGTAGAATCTACGAGACCATGATTGTGCCCAACCGCCATCGCCACTACGTCTGATACCGACACGCGACAACACTTGATTTGTTGAGTTGATGACTAGTTGATCTAAAATGTAACATTTTGTATAATCATTGTCCTATATTATCTGCAATATGAATGAATAGCGAATTAAAAAAAACAACAACATTCGTTGCCACGCACGCCATATTTTTTCTCTCTCGCATCTGGTACGATGTGCCAAGTGCGATTAAAAGATACGATTGACATATACTACAAAAGCTCAGTTTGCGACGAAACATCAACTTGAGCGTTCCCATTTAATCGTCATATTGATTAGTTAAAAAATATCTAAATAAATAACTGTTTGTGCTTAGAATAATTAATTTAAAAAAAAAATGTCAAGATATTGATTAGGAATTCATCAATATCTTGATTCGAAATACTTGATGTATCTGAAATACCTCCTTCGAACGACGCGGTTGATTTCGAGCCGCGATTAATAATAAAATTTAAAAAAAATTACCACGCGTATTTTTTCTTGCGATACTCAATCTTCTAACTCATAATTAATCCTGTAGTGATTTATTCAGAGGAGAGTATATAAATAATAAATGTAATCAACAATCAGCCTGAAATAATTAACAATGGATGATATGGCAATACTAACGAAAGTGCTGAGGAAGTCAAACATTGTTGAACCTTTTGAACGAAGCGTGTCTGACATAGGAATTACAAATTATCATTAAAAAAATATGTTTATAAGCAAAAGTAGACATATAAATATAAGTGTATCTACGTCAGGATTGAGATGGCAAGAAATGCTATCATTAAAATTGAAAACATATTTTGTTATCGCCTACTTTCAATGAAGATCCCTTTTTCTGCGGAACTCTCTGTGGTACTACTGCAGAACTACATGTGGTATGTTCTTTCCTATGTTTTTGAGACATATACGTTGCTGGTAGCGAATAATAAACGGAGCAGGATCTTCTCGATACTCGGAAAAATCATGAAATATAGTGCTTTGGACAAATTATTTATTACTATAGACTAAAGTATCAACTTCTACAGACTATCATAAAGGGAAAGGTGGAAGGTAACCGTGGATGAAAACATTATTCGCAACTGGAACAAATTGAGTGGTCCAAAACTGTTTCTTTTTGCAAATATATACACATTTATGGAAAAAACAAAGAGTAAAGTAGACCGCTTACCTCCGAAAACAGAAAAGGTAAATGAAGAATGAGATAAATGTATGTAAAAAAATTCTGCATATTTAATACATTTTTTGAAGGAAAATTCTCGAAACATACAATCCTATCTAATCAAGCTTAATTTTATTGCCAATGTTGTCACATTCGTCAAGCACAAGATTTACTTCCTTCAGCATATAATGCCAACATCTTCACTAAATGGAGATATATAAGTCTTTCTTGGAGTCTACTATAAAAACGTGAGGTAAATTTTCCATTAGGATGACTAATAAACCATTGCTCTTACCAGGACCCGAAAAAAAGCAACAGCAGCCTCTTAAGGTTTAATTTGGTGGAATCTGAAACAACATTAATTAAAAATATCAGTCTAAAGTTGTCAGTCTTAGCTTTAAAGTGAATGATAACAAAATTCAAATATATTCAGTTTCAGAGGCTATTAATAAGAGTTTATACCAGGATTTTTTAAATAAAAAGTATAGAAAAAAATATTACATCCACATCAATAATTATAATAATATTGGCAAACCTCTGAGCTCGAATCATAGCAGAGTGAATTCTAATTGAAAATCTTTTAAAGTGTAAGCTACAGAATCAAAACAAATCTTTAAATTAACTGTAAAATATATATAGGGCTTATTGATATACATGAATAGCTAAGAGTGTTTATTATTAAAAAAACTATACTAAGAAATATTGATTAAAAAACATGGTACAAAATAAACTTATCAATGGTTAGAAAACCAAACCTTAAGGAGATTTGACTTTTTAAACTTTAAAATAATTGGTTCAATTCATTCATCCAATATTTATATTTTCGTCATAATTATTAGTTGAATATTTTTCTGTGAAATTAAATAATCAGTGAAAAGTAGGTATGTACAATGTGTATGATTTATTCTATCGGAAAATGTTGCTAATGAATTATGCGATGTGTCTAAGATAAATATATTTTTCTATATAAAATAAATGCAATTATTTCTATTGGCTATTAATGTTTTAATAATTCGAGTACTCAAAATACACGATAATATCTTTTAAAGTCACTTAAAGCATATTTAGTTTTATTTTAAAAATACGTCTTATAATATTTAAAAAAAATACAGGATTCGCTTAAAAATTAATATCACTCAGCGTTCACGTCTTTTAGCATGATTTATATGTTTTTTTTAAATCTAGTTCCCGTATTTCGTATTCAGAATAAGATTGTAACGTAATTATTTAATTATGAGATTTCAAAATGGCGTATTTGTTTACTAATTCAATCATTCGTTAAAAATTTCTTCGCCTGAATAATAAATCAAAATTTTCAATCCTTTAATGCATAGATCCGTCCGGATTATACATTTGAATATTTAAAATGAAATTTTTCGCCCCTCTCTCGCCGTTTCTCCCCCTCTCACTCTCGCTTTATGTCTCTGTAAAACCGGAAATCGTAGCAATTATTCCCTTTTCTTTGACACTGGACCTGGAAAAAATCTCAAGCAGCTTATTAATAATTCAAACATTGTCACTTCGTATTAATGGGTCTCTAATTTCATCTGCTTTCTCCGCAGATGTCGTTCGGCGCCCATCGCCCGGATTAAAAATTTCCAAATAAAAAATATTATATTTCAGTTTTCCAGTGTCTCTGTATTTTCGGAGATCCGTTTAAATATTAATATAGAAACTGAATGGAAAAATTCAATAAAATTGCTTAATGTTGAGAAAAAATATATTTTCTGTAACATAATCTAAAAATCTTTCAGTGTATTAATGCATCCTGTTGCAAAAAAAAAATATTCGTAAGCAAGTTTTGGCGCCCGTAACGAAGTTTGTTTAAGTATCAAGTTTGCATCACCCTCCCGGGGAACATATCAATGGGAATCGTTTGAGGGTATGGTAGAAAGAACGTAGGACAATTCCGAAAGCCATTCACGTATGTAAAACAGTCTGAAAGCAAACTCGTTTATAGGAATTTCACGTCCAGGGGACGTGATGGTGTGGCTTCTGTAGACCTCCGATATGCACTTATGGAGTTATTTCGTGCTCGTTTTTTGTTTCGCCTGTTCTCGTCAACAGATGAGATATTGACCAGTGCATGAAATTTATTAATAAAAAAACGCTGTCAATTGATTTTCAACATCTGAATAAAAATAAAGCGTATTTTTAGACGTATCAAAGGTCAGTCTCGTTAGAAATGTGGGAGTTTTTCCGGAGTGATTTTCAGCAACTCCGCTAGACTTCCTTAATTCTAAATCTAATATGTACTGGTTTAATATTTGACTATATTTAAAAAATATTCACATAACTAAATATAAAGTTTATCATCGTAATATAATAACTTTTATTAAAAATTACGTTTAGGTTTAAATATTTTTTTATAATACTGCATATTTCAGTGAACCGTGTCCAGTTTTTTTCCATTTTTACTCGATCTTTAAAATAATTTGTTCTATTTATTATGTAACCATCAGGATTTTTTTTAATGGATACGTGATAATATTTTTAAGCTCTAGTAGAATTATTTTAATTATACGATATACAGTCAGCGCTATTAAATTAATTGAATTAAGGCTGTAATTAAATAATTCTCTCATTTTGATAACAACTATTTTTAATCATGTTTTACCATTAATTCTATTTAAATAATAAATTCAAATGTGGTAAATTACTTACGTGATGATAATATCTTGTTGACGTGAGAATTGCGTTTTAAATTTTGATATTCAGGATAATCTTTATATAAATGGGCATATTGTACAAATTGTTTTATTGAATAAAAAATAATGATATTAATAACTTGGTCAATAAAACTCACGAGATTCATTTGAAGTTCTGATAAATTTTATATTAAAGAATGTTAAACCAAAAAAAACTGTCGGCAATTGGAAAAAAAAATAAAAACAACAATATTCGCTCCTGTTGCTACGCGCGCGATGTTTTTTCTCGCTCGCATTCGGTACGATGTACCAAGTGTGAGTGAAACGTTCGATTGACAAGTGCGATGAGAGCGTTGTCATTTACGCATCATATTGGTTAGTTAAAAAATACAAAATCTAGACCAAATTATGAAGTATAACATAAATAATTATTTTTATTCTTATAATAAGTCATTTATAAAAAAAATATATTGAAAATATATAAATAAATGCATGGGGTCTACGAAAGACCTTCTTGTGTTTTCGAGCCGCCGTGTAGGATGGATTTATTAATATATTTAAAATAAATACGTGCATATCAACAAATTTGATATAAAAAAGAGAGTAAAAAAAGAAAATTATCATCGTGAAAATCCAATTTATATAAAGTGAAAAATTTCCTAATAAAATGGTGTATTGTATTTTTGTTATTATTTATTTGTATTCAGAGATTATTTACAAGCGAATATTCATTCAGGTTATATTAACAATGTTTTTAATGTTCGTAATTAAATATAACACATATAATCCAGGAAATGTAATAAATAGATGAGAGGGGGGATCTAATCCGAGGCGGTGCTAATCTCGCTTTTTTTGGGTTTCTTGTTATATGTTATAATTTTTATCATAAGAAATAAATATAAGGATGGATTTAGGGAGCAAATTTGTATAATAGTATTAATAATATATTTTACTTATTTTATAATGGAATGTTTCATACATGCATAAAAAAATCTCAATTTGGTAATTTAAAATATTATTTTATAATATCACAATTTAAAATATTATTTTATAATATTCTCGGTATTCGTGCAGTTGTTTTTTAGTGATTTTTTTTTTATAATGAATTTCGTTTAACGAAAATTTATCAAAAACAAACGTGTTGTTTTAAACCGAATCCATCCACTCTATATTTTTCATAGCCCAGCCCCTATTTGAAGATAACTCAATCAATGTGTCTACCGAAGCAGCGCAAACGTTTCATTTTTATTTGCCGTCACAATAAACAAAAGATAAAAGTTTTCTTCTACTCTTCTCCACATATTCACACACAGACATATATAGAAGCTCTGTCCCACAGAGTAGCACACACACCTGTGTGTGGCTATACGTACGTACGTACATATTTCAGAACTGCAGTAGATAAAATCTGTCCAATGGAAGTGGGTCGTATTCCTGGGGCCATAAATCGAGATGCTTCTTATCTCGCGATAAAGGGTCTTCTTTATTTTTCAGGCGGATTCGATTCTTCGTAAATCCATGTTTTTGGCGCTGTTTGTTTTTGACGCTGCTGCTTGGCCAGAACTATTGATCACCTGGTAGATAGGTCACCGGGAGGTCAGGGGTTATCCTAACTTGATTTGTGTAACGTTTCTTCGGGCTATTTATCACGCCCTCCGCCTGGGCATTATCTGATAATATTTATCAGCCGTGATGTGTTTTAGTTGAGAGAGAGAGCGTACGACCTTTCGATGCCTCGATTTATTGTGCAGAAATGTATAAAATCTCCAGAGTGGACGTACGTAATAGGGAAAGGTGGCGGAAAACTCAATTATTTAAGAACGCGAAATCGATATACGTGACTCTGCCACGGAAAACTTTTCACTCCCCGTGCCAATTTATATACATCTAATGAATGAATTTATTATTAAATATTAAAGGCTGTGCACAAATATTTAATGGACGTTGTTTACGACGGCGCACGTCTCTATCTTCTTATTTTGCGATGTTTGCTTTATGTCTCATTTTTTTTAAGTGTGTATCCACGGGCCATTGTTCTTTGTCTCTATTATTATAGACGTATCATTGAAGAGCTTATCTGAAAAGTACGGAAAAAATCGCCATTGAATAGAACAGAAAAATGATACCGCGCTAGGAAAAAGCTTAGAATTTTCCCTCCCTTTAAAAAGCTCTCGCCGGTATCATCTAACATGTTTTCATCGCAATGTAAAATAATAAATAACGTATTACAATATATATTTTATAGCAGAATATATATGTTTTATATTTTAAATCAAAATTCGTTTGAATACACACATTGAGATGGTTTGAATGCGAATAAATACACTTGGGGAATCATTAAATCTAGCTACAGATAAATCGTTACATGTAGACAGATGGGCACGTCATTGCTTGCTCGTATTTCGTAATTTGGTAATGGGTCACGTGGTTTATATCGCTTGGATAATCAACTAAAATTGCGTAAAATCGTGTAATTGGGTATTTTATTTTATTGCAAATTAGATTTTGGTATTCCCATTACGAAATGCCACTTAATTAAAATATTATAAACATATGTATTTGTAACAATATGAAAGAGCTGTATACTTAAATTTTAGATATATTATTCGTTATTCCTATTTATCTTTAATTTACGTATGCAGAAGTCTGCTTTTACAATACGCACCCTTGTTCCTAGTTGATCACATTATTATTTGATTTAAATTTTATATTTATTTGTCTTGATAATTTTGGATTTGGTTGAATTAAATTAAATGCATGAAATAAACTATCGTTATTTGTTTGCATATTAATAATACTATTTTTATCCAGTCTTTTAACGTCACGGTGGCTCGAAAACAACCGTGTCGTCCGAGAGTCTCTCAGATACCCCAAACATTTTTTATTTTTTTATAAATATCATATAATATTACACCCATCCCTCGCTTAACACGGAAGATAGGTCCTGCTAGATCACCGTGTTAAACGAAACCGTGTTAAGCGAGACTAACAAATGTATGAAAAAGAGAGGATACGTTCTTTTTTAAAAATATTAAAGAAATAGTTAGATAGAACTGAAAATTTATTGAAACATTATAAACATAGAAAAAAGATATCTATTTCAGGTGTACCATTTTTTTTACATTTAAAATGGACAGTTGTCATCCATATATACCCTAACCGTTATTCTTGGAAATTCCCGAAGCTGTGGGCACGTCTACAAAGCAAGATTTAATCGAAAATTATTTTTTTTTCAACAAAGCTGAAACCGTGTTAAAGCGAAACCGTGTTAAGCGAGTATCGTGTTAAGCGGGGGATAATTTATTTTATATTTTTACCAATGTTTCTTATTTAAATTTAAATTTTTACATCCCATCCGTCACAGCGCCACGAAAACTATTGCATTGTCCAAAAGATAATATGGATTTTTTAACTAATCAATATGACGCGTAAATGACAACGCTCTCGGGGATGTCTCACCGCAGACCGAGCTCTTACCGCACGAGTCACTTGCATGTTTCTGTCGCATTGGGCACGTCGTACCGAATGCGAGCGAGAAAAAACATCGCGCGTGTGGGAAAAGCAGGCAAATATTGGTAATTTTTTTCCGCAATTGCAGATAATAAAGAACAATAACTATTTATTATAATAATTCTTTAGACTTTTTTATACAAATACAAAAAAAATGTGACATTTAGGATTTATATTAAAAATAATATTCGAAAAAAATCAAAAACTTGGGGTCCGCTTTGGCACGGCTAGGTTAAAAAGCTCCTTAATAGCTATGATTAATAATTACGATGTTTATTGTTCGTTCATAAATATTAAATCATTGATATATTTATAATAATCATTTAAATGATTAAAAATATATATCAAGTTTAAAATCTAAAATATTCCTTTTATTCATACGATTTTTATAATAATATTTTTTTTTAATCGAGATCATCTATTAAGATCAAAATCAAAATATAACGATCATCAGTATATTTTTCGAAATTCTCTACTTTAAATAGATAACTTCTTATTTATATTTAAGTTGTTATTCATTCTTTACACTATTTATTTAATTAGCAATGTCTCATTATGAGCCTACAACTAGACGATTTTTTCTAGCTTTCTCTAGATTTATCAACCTGAAAGGTTGTTTTAATTAGATATACTTTTTTGTTCTTCCAGATTTAGAAGTACACTGTTAAATAGAATAATACAAAGATTTAGACGTTTTTTATTTTAAAAAAAATGATTTATTAATTTAATAAATTCAATCAAGTAAAACTCCCTTGACTTTGAAGCAAAATATAAATTAGGGAAAGTTTTTCCTGCTTTATTTCATTATTTTTTACTATTTAAAAAACAGTGGTCTGAATAAATAATTATCAGAAGGAGCATCTAGATAATAAAGTGTTTGATCCCACTTCATTTTTTTTTCTACAATAGAATCATACAAAAACGTCTTAACTTTGGCATTAACCCAATATATGATTTTCTGATTTATACTTAGTGCTTATTGATCTCTAGAAGAGGACGCTTGGAGTTCAACGATCCTTGCTTTATTAGCCAGCGTAACTCGGGCTTAGCTTAAATTCTTAAACTGCCTTTATTTTTTTATTGCGTGTATGATCTCGCGGGATAATCCCAAAATAATGTTGCTCAGTGTGACACGTGTAAATTAAAATCTCGTATACGTTTTTTAAGTCAGATACATCTTCAGTTTAATGTTTATTAAGATAAGTCATAATATATAAATAAAATAAAATATAATGTGTATGACGTCGGTCTGTATGGATCTTTTGCTATATTATGACCGGATGGATCGTTTAAAATATACTGTAGTTTGTACGCATCGGTTGAAAGCCGCAGTTCTCTCATAGCGGTACGTGAGTTACGTCCGTTCAACATTGGACGAGTTTCAAAGTGAATTTTGCCGGTTTTTAACGGCGAACGCGAAAAAATTCGCGGCGCATGTTACAAAGGGCCGGTTTTATCTCCGGCGTTTCCGCACAGAAGCGCTAAACTAGCGCACAAGAGCCGGGGGTTGATATACGACGTTTCGTTATCCGCGCATGTAATGGATTACACCTTGAGCAAATTTGTTCCGAGCTCTTAACTTGTATGAGTTTTCGAAGCCGGCCGACCCACCCCACACGGCGCTCGCGGATATGCCCGGAAATGCATTCGAAGCCAATCGTAAACCGGATAAATCGTAAACAATGAGATCTCCGCTTTGATTTCTTCGTTCTTTGAGCGGGTTACGTACGCTGCCTCGTAAAAATGACTGCGAATATAAAATGTATCCGAACTCTCGCGCTTTCGGCGATATATTTCGATACTCGATGCGAATTACAGACGCTTCTCGATAGAGATTAATGGTATTTTTTCACAAGGCATAAAACTTATTTTAATTATTTTTAACTTTCTTGAAATCATATTTAAATGAGTTAAACAAGCATTGAGATCTACAACTCTGCTCTTGATGATCTAAAATCATCATAACATAGTTGTAAATTCTACATCTAGGGTATCTAACTGATGGATAAAATAAATAATCATTTTTAATGTAGTTAATATATTGTGACGATGATCAATTATTCATTATCATTTTAAAAATGGTTTTAAAAACAATTATACATTCAACTCTCTTTTATGCGGTTTTTAAATAAGACGGCCCGGTCCACTAAAAAGAACATATACCATATTTTATACCACTTATTTATTTGGTATAACACGATTTGCACTATACAATAGCGTGGTTTTTATTTATTTATATAGAAATTGTAAACTTAAAAATGGATTTTTATGCATTTTTCTTGATACATATATATTTAATCATTGTGATTCAAGCATAGTATATACTATAACATAAATGGACTACCTCTTAACCCTATTAATTTCTTAACAACGATATATCGATGTTTTTAATAAGATCTATAAATATATATACACATATCCTTATGTACATAAATTAATCGTTCTTTAACGGATTTCTCACCACAGAGCCAGTATACCCTGGGAAGGAAAACCCTAA
>JAGXCT010037056.1:22676-57643 GCA_022495035.1 Philopotamus ludificatus | reverse complement strand
ATTCGAGAGTTTGGTAAGGACCGTGCCCTCAGCGAGTGAAAGCATTTTGGCTGTCAAATGATGATGATGATGATGACATATATTAGACGCTTTTTGTAGTTTTTTTTAATTTTTAGAAGAAAGCTGTTAATATACAAATATTTCAAATTTGATTTTAATATCTTTAAATGATAAAATTATTTTAATCCTAATTAATCGAATTATATTTTTAATTATTTATTAACATTATGAATTTAATATTATTTAGGAGTCACTGATTAAATCGTTAGTCGTGTGATGTAATCTTGAATTTTCAATGCAATGCAAACAGGCGTGAAATGCATACTAATATTTTCAGTCGTTCTGAAACACTCGCATTTCGATTTGGCCCGCTCGTTTCAAAGCGAGCGCTACATAAACACACCAATATCATTGTTTGTATTTTTAGAGATTGATCTGAAACCACTGCGCGACGCTGAAATTGCATCTGGTCATAACATCTGGTTGAATTTATTCGAAAAGTCGATCACGGGCCATCGACGGCGCGGTCCCATCACCATTTCTTTGCCGGCGGCCAGTGCATTAAGCCCCCGGCGAATGATTGCGGTGTCTCGACTCGGTCTCCGGGGCTACTTTACCCCGGAGCCGGAAACAAGTCGGAAAGCAATATAAGCCGGCCAGAGGTGGAAACTTGTTTGTTTTGTCTCGGCGAGTTTTACCCCGTTAATTTTGTTGCGGAGACATCCCACTTTCCTTTCACAACTACTAATAATGGGGCGAGAGAGACTTTCAATGAATAAATTTTCTCCCGGTCTTCGTTTTGTTTGCTTATTTTCTACTTTTTTTACTCACTTCTTAAACGGAAAAGTTGATAACGAAGTATAATCGCGGGATCTCTCGAGTGGCTAAGCGGACGACGGACATCTTGATGAAAATGCATTTTATCCCGGAAAGTAAAATGGAGAGACCGATAAGACTGCAAGGTCAGTTGTAGACGAAACTCTTTCATCAGAGCCAGACGAATATAGAGTATATCATGTCTGCTCGCTTTAATCAAAGAAGTTAAACTATAAATATTTTCGCATATCTAATGAAAATTTATGTATTTATTACCGAGTCTTAGAGTTTGACCGCCACCTCCGTGTACGCTGTAGTGTAAAATATTATTCACCAGACTACTCCAGAGTGCCATTTAAATTGCAAAGTGGCACAAAAAGTCTCGCCAAGTCTTTTACAATTCTAATTTACAGCAAAGCGATTGATTGCAATGCGATATATTATGCTTAAAAATATTTCATGGATTTATTTCGAGTTTTAACATTTAAATAACGATTCTATAGCATATAAATATGCATATATTGCATATACCCGATTTATTTTATAAAATTGGTCTGAAATATTATATTTTTAAATTTTTAATGCAATTTGAAGGATGCTACTTTTCGAATAAACTAAGTTTAAATATTTTCCGATCACGGATAATCACGAAAATTAATAAAAGAAGTTTTTAATTTATAATTAATTAATTTACAGCATTTATGATTACTGTTCTTAAGAATATGATTCCGTCATATAATATAATTTCAATCATTATCTTTCTTTTTAGAGCTTTTTTAATACACGTTTTTAGTTTAAAGAGTCTCGTATTTTTTTAGAATTATGTTTTGCAATAAATATTTAATAACTGAGGATCTTTGTCGGTCAGTATTTTTTATTATTATTTGATTTTTAATATTTTCGTAGTTTATCTATATTGGCTGAAATTAATAAGTCTAATTTTATTATTTTTAATCTACATATTGACATCTGCGTTCGACATTTACACTTTACCATAAATTTTGATAAAAACTTTAATGTTTTTATGACGATCAAGCTTTGATAAATAAAAATCAGGTTTACTGTGTATTTATTGTGCTTTTCATATTTTTTAGCAAAAGATATCTACATACATTCATCCGTAGATAACATAGTATCATTTACAGCTGTCTGATTTTTAAAAAAATGCTGTTGTATTTTGTAAATAACGACTTTTTCCCTAAATTTTAAACTTTTCTACTCCGTGAGACAGACAGACGTTTTAGCTTAAAAGATCTAATATCAAAGAACTTGATGTTAGTTTTTTTTCTACTTAAATAAAAAAAAAGATGTTTTTTTAATCTAATATCAGATCAAACCTTATAGATACTTCTTATTCATTCTCCCAATGAATTTCTTTTTAATAAATTTGTAAAAAAAGTAGATGTAACTAAAAATGGAAAGGGTTAAAAACGTTTCAATGATTGTTGCAGATATCCCTTTTGTTAATCACGATTTACACAATTAACAATAAGAGAAATGTATGTATTTTACAATAAAAAAACAAATTATTCAACAGTTATTATGATTCAAAATCTTTCTAAAAAATATAAAATGTAAGATTTCATTGACTGACCCTTAACTTAAATTGAAAAAGATCTAATTGTTTGGTCTTTGTTATTTTAATTAGATCAAAAACCATATAAAAAATTAGAAAAATTGCCGATTTAGTATATATATTTTAATTAATCTGGTATTTAGTATAATTATAGTATTTTAAAGTAGTCTAGTATATGTTAGAGTCTCATTTTATTAGAAAATCTGTTATACACTTATGTTTTTTTGTTTAAATTGTTGTTTATACATTACAGTTATATGAATCAGAAAATCTCGTTGGAATTTTAAAGCATATTTTGCGATATGATCATAAATAAGAAATTGGTTTTCTATATTCTTATCAAATTGCAAGGCTCTTGTGTATTAAAGCAGCTGTTAATTAAAGTATTTCACGATTTTGTTATCTTTGTTATTTTTTGGTTATAAGCTATAATAAAATAAAATTATGTCCTTTTGTGCCAATGAACACCGGGATATAATAACGCGCGATATTAAAAATACATATAAATATATACGGTAATATTTGCGTATGAATATAGTAATCGTTCTTCTTAGTAAACCGTGTAAAAATGAGTGTACTATATTTTTTGGTACATTTTTAGGACCATGGTGTCGCATAGCAATGATTAATCGCGTCATTTGGCATTGAATTTCCTGCTTTTTTGACACAATTATGATCAATTTTTGTAGCAAAACTTTTTTTTTATTAAATAAAAGTTGTATTAATACTAACCATTAGCAAAGTCTCGCATAAGCGTATTCAATGCATGACCTGCGCCAATTCCCGAGCACGTGCCGCTCGTTGGTAACTCGCACGGTCCCTGCGGATACCGCATTTGAACACCGCTAACCATTAAATAAATATTTTTTTTGCGCGCCACGCTCTGTTTTTATAAAATAATAATTCTATTGCTCCCATATTTTCTAGGATTTCGGCGGAAATGTTATTTTATCCGGGGGGGTGAGCGGAAAAATACAGCGTCCCCGGCCGAAATACGGCGAAGAAATACACGGAAAAAGCGGTATTTGCTTTTAATTTTGCGGGCACCTGGATCCCTCTTTCGTATTGGGACACGTGAATGTTTGCTGTGGCCAGCAAGTGAAGAAACATCTTGTTTACATCGCTCTTAACATACAGACTGACAAGATACATACGCTATCCACGTACTGGGGTTACTGGGAAATTTCCAGACAGTTAACTGCAACATCTTCACACGTAGAAAGCTGCTTCGAAAGTGGTTGCCCCGCGAGAGCCAAGAAAAACTCGCATTATTTTTTTTTTATTATTTGTAACCTGTGCGGATAAAGGCGTCACATTGTTGCATCGCTTTAATAACGAATGTTCCAGACGGCGAATAATTAATTTGTGAATTAAGTTTTCACGGGGGGCAATTTCTATCATTACGCTCCTCAAATCGGTCGACCATTAGCTCCGTTTAGCCACACACGTGAAACTGTGGCCAATTTTGTTTGATGTAAATTATTGAGCAGGTAAGCGTTTAATATCCTGAAATTTCAAACCCAATTTAGTACGCGACTTAACCCAATTGCCTTTGTGAAATTATGGGAAAGACCAGATGCAAGCGATTTTGTGTTGGCGCCGATACGTGTGCACATTGCCGTACCGGCCACTTCTCCTCGGACACTCGCCATCGGCAAGTTTGACTGCAAACTCCACTCGTGCAGGCAAATATTCCAGAGAGTCTTCGGGCTCCGCTCTCCGTTCAGGTCGGATGGCCGTTGAATTGTGTATCAAAATAAATTCGGCCATTGTGTAAATTGCGGGATTTGCGCCTCGCAAAATAATCATACTATATCAAATACAAACGTAATTTACTGTTTTTTTACAAAATCAATGAAATCCCATTGCGCTTATAATTCAAGACAAATAAATACAATTCTCCCCCTTTATTTTATAAATAAATACTAGACATAATCATACAAAATGGTTCATTATCAGACAGTACTTAATAGGCTATCGTTCTATTTATACCGATAATTTAGTTACATCAGTTAAATTATAACGTAAGAATACGTTAGAAAAAGATAACACGTTTAATTCAGAAATATATAGTATATTATCATGTCGAAGATACATAGACATTGTGGCTAGATCTCGGGCACCTCTCAAGAAAGCATTCTAGCAAATAATAAGAGCGTCAATCGAGAGAGGATCATTGAGACCAAGGCAAAATACATGCCCATATGCAAAGGACAAATCCTTGAACCCCTGAGAGTCGAAGAGTACAGCTTTGAGGCCGTCTAGGAATTTACACATCTCGGCTTATTTAATAATGTAACCAATTTGAAAGTACAAAGAAGAACCATCCTGGCAAACAGGTGCTACTTTGGACTTCAACTGCATTTATGATCGGGATTCCTTTCAAAGATTAGAGAGAACTAGATATCCTGAAGAGGATAATTCTGAGACGGATATTTGGAGCCGTATTCGACGACGAAAAATGGCGCATCTAAAGCAACGAAGAGCTGTACTGACTATACAAGGATGTACCGGTCACAGTTGTCGTCAGAGTGGCCAGACCCTGGTGGGCCGCTCTCGTGTCAAGAATGTGGGAGAGTCAGCCGCCGAAAGGATTCATGGATATCAAGTTTTCCTGTCCCCGGCGAAAAAAACGACCAAGGCTAAAGTGGTTGGACTGTGTAGAGAGACGCCGTATCATTAAAACTTACCGGAAGATGGAGCGACGTAGCGGCAGGGCGGATAAAATGGAGAAGGGTGTTGGATGAGGCCTGGGCTCTACAATAGGGCTATGGCGCCTATTATGATGCTGATGATGATGATATCGCCAGTTTTCTATCAAGAAAAATTATCGTAAATAGAACAAAAATTAAACTATGAAATAAAATTACTACAGTGGACTTATACTCGAATTTTGGATCCAGTATTTAGTTGCCAAATTGTTGTTGTTGTAATTGCCACAGTATTTTTTTTATATCATATTAAAATGATTCACAAACTAAGCCCATGGAATTTTTAGAGCATTAACCAATCAACTGCACACTCATCCCATTCTGATATTGTTTTGAACCAATTTCCTAATGGTTGTTGATTTAAAGACGACTAACAAACTAAGACTAATGATAAAATTGCATTTTTAAAATAATTAGTAGTTCTGCAATACCCTTATTTAGTAATATTTTTTTAATTCCTCACCTGTATTCATCATTTTTTAATCGTACATAATACTTGACGTGGAATAAATCTGAATCTCGCGCTTGAGAGCCGTACAAGGACGATGCGGTTTTATCCACACATCGCATCTGAAGGGTTAAGTTTGTGCTGAAAAATATTTTTTTATGAATTTGAGTAGTCAGATTTTTACGCTATAGAATTAATATAATTCCTAGTTAAACCATTTATAATATACTTAATTAATAAATTAAGTATTTTTTTTCGAATAATTGGTTCAAAAAACGTTTATTAGGACAATTTTTAAACTTTTTTCTTTGACCCTGATTCCAAGGGTATGAGGCAAGATCTTTTTCATTTTCGTCAAAGTTTTAATTATATGGTAAATTTTATTTACGTGTATTTTGTTATTTTTGAGGATTTGGTGATATAATGAGATTAAAAAGGTCAAAGGGTATTCAACAAGTGGTGACAGGAGCTAATTATGGGGGTCTGATTTGGATGTATTCTTCTTTTCTAAACTTATCTAGCAATAATTGATTGAGAATCAATTTTGTAAAGTAAAGGATTCTGATATTTTTGGAGTAGGTATATATTTTGAAAGAGAATTTAAAAACAGTTATACAAAATATTTTTAGGAAGGAATAAAATAAAAAAATATTATAGCAGGAGGTTACGACTTGATTATAGAATATTTGCGATTAGGATTTTAAGAAACCTTTTATTAAAACTCTTTCGAAATATATGAGAATGAAATCTTTTGAGAAATAAAATATAGTATATTTCAATTTTTGTTGTAGTTGTTTAAAGTACAATGATTACTTAGTATATTTCTTCATTGGCTTTTGATTTATAATTTAATTTAATTTGGCGTTCCTTGAAAATGCGTAAATGAAGAAGGGATTTCCGTTTTCCATAATTGCAATTATATAATTAATTAAGAATCTGCGTTTGATTTATAATCTCTCTCGCAGACCGTGGATAGATAGTGGGTGTTTCACGAGGGTAGCGAAGTGCGTGGGGTCAGAAACGTAGATACGTACATACACACGGATTGCGGTTTTGGATTATAAGGGACTGCAAACCCTTTACCCACGAAGTTTAGTGGAAATCTCTGATGATGATTCACACCTAAATCTCTGCCACATTATCCAAATCCGGGATAAAGGCCAAGGTATAATACTTGCCACTTTGGCGTTGTTAACTTTGCGGATTATACAAATTAACGAGCGGACTTTTTCTCCCCGACTTTTATACGCGGGGCACTAAACGCGAAGAAAGAAGATTGTTTGTTTTTATATTTATTCGAAAATTTAATCGCTACAACACACAATTTTATTTTTAAAAAAATATATTTACGTATGAGGAATTTTATTTATTGCATTTTTTCGGCATACCGGGAGTAAATCTGTTTAATATTTTCAGCTGCTAACGTGCAACTGGGTTGTATCGATTCTGCCCCGCGCCCTCGTATATAACTTGTTTCATTAAATTCAAATTTCTTGTTTTACTTATTAATTCAATGTGTGCCACCCCTGCCCCATTTCCTCCAACGCCCACTGCCCCCGTTCTCTCCATCTATCCAGGTGCTGCTGCTGTTGCCGTTGCGATGTTACCAATGTACGGTACTACCATATTTTGTATTAGATTCATTCTATTGTATCGTCCAACCAAAGTTTTCAAAACTCTTTTAGAATTAAAATTATAATTAAAAATAAATTTATATACTTCCTCAAATAAATCAGATTTGAACTGGGCACCACAAAATAGATTGTTTTCATTTCCGATCCTATTAAGAATTAAATACCTTGCATAGTTTTCATTTTCCAAAAGTATAAAAAAACATACAGGTTATAGTTAGAACAAAAAATAGGTTCCATTACTTAAAAAAAAAAATATAGACCCGTCATAGCGTGAAGGTAAATACAATCCAATTATGATGGCCAAGTTATCCGCTACTGAGCGCAGATAGTACTCGGATGGGTGACCATTCCGAAAAATTCTGAGTAGCGCTGGTTAACCGAGGGGAGGGGAGGAGGCTGACGATCTTTGTGTCAAAAATATAAACTAGAAAGCGAGCAGCAGCGCTTTTCAGTATAACAAAATTGGCAACGGGAAACCAATGCACTATATATTCCCATGTAAACCATGTCCATGAACCTCCATAAGAGGAATCATCCACATGGTCACGTTACTCAGAAATGACGGAAAGTGGATTAATTAAGTTTATATAAAAATAATAATAGTAACAATAATGACAAATTCTATATTTCTAAAATTCTATAAAAATATAGAATTTCCGTTTACATGTGTGTAAAATTATTCTGGGACACATACTGGGAATTTAACATATTTAACAGGCCTCGGAATGTGGAAAAAAAATATATATGAATGAATTTTATTATTATTATACATTAATTCTATTCTTCGTTTTTGCGACATAATTTTTTCAAGTAATATCAATGGAAAAAAATATTCATAAAACTAAAACAGAAGGGCACTTTACGATAGTTCCATTCAAAAATTTCAAAAAAAAACTGTATTTTTTTATAGTTTTTTTTCCACATTCAGCACACCCAACATCAACATCACCGTACGCTACTAGCCTCTTTATTCAGTTATTTTCTGAAATTAAATCTAGAGGCTAGCAAGAATTTCAGTAATTCTTAGGGTTTCTCAATAATTATTTTA
This sequence comes from Philopotamus ludificatus, assembly GCA_022495035.1. Taxonomy (NCBI): domain Eukaryota; kingdom Metazoa; phylum Arthropoda; class Insecta; order Trichoptera; family Philopotamidae; genus Philopotamus; species Philopotamus ludificatus. The sequence continues at coordinate 49,410 of JAGXCT010037056.1, read as the reverse complement.
AATAATTTCAATTAATTTTTTGATGTCATACTTTTATTTTCAATAATGTTGTAATAATGTTGTAATTTAGGATTTATTCAAGAATAAATTTAAATATTCTTCATATAATAGTTTGGGCGATATTTTAAACTCTCGGCGATGTCTCGCCACACGCGTTTCACTCGCACTTAGCACATCGTACCATATGCAAGGGAGAAAAAACATTGCGCTCATGGCAACTGAGACGATTATTATTTTTTTTTGCAATTGCATATAATATATGACAATGATTATTAATATTATTTATTATTTAGACTTTTTTAAACAAATACAAAAAGATTTTGACATGTAGGATTTATATTAAAGTTTTATTGTATATAAAGAGTCATTCGAGAAAAATCGGAACGGCTGGGTAAACATTTGATATCATTATAATAGATTTTAAGTATCATTGTTACGTCTTCTTTATATTTAAATATGTAAAAATAATACTTTTTTATTTCAATTAAAAGCATTCGCTCACATATTCGTCAATACTCTTTGAAGGGTAAATAAATTTATCCCCGGAATTTATTTTATCGATGATGCCATTATATATTATCACTCAAAGATATGAACGACATTCTTATATATCATTATTTATTGATTGTAGTTGACAAAAAAAATACTTTGCAAAATATTATTTAATGCTAAGATAATTAAAAAGAAGTCGTGAATACGACTTTCTGAAAAAAAACTTATTTGATTTGTTTTTCTGAAAAATGCTTTGACTTTTATTAAAAATTATGATTCAATTTTTATTTATCGCCGTCCGATGTATTCCGGCTCTGAACAACACTGAAACAATGCATTATTCAGGGGACAATAATTCATTTGGTTCGTAGCCATATTCCATTTTGATACCGAGCATACATAAAAACACTGCCCGATACACATTATATGGTAAGAGACCGCGGTCAGAACACTTAGCCCGGCACGAATGCCCTACAAAACAGTACAACGATTTACATATGTACGGGTTCTATGTATAATACTGTCGAACCGGTTATTATTGCCGGGAAGTCCCCGTGCGAATGTAGCAAAATGGGCAGAATGCATAAATTAAACGGCCATGTTACATATATCGGGGGAAAAGCGAAGTGCACGTGTCATAATGCACTTATACAATTACGCCTTGAAGAAAACACTGATTGACTTAGCTATTTTTTCACAACATTCATAAATTTATTAAAGGGTTAGTCATCTAACCTTTCTGATTAAAAAAAACCTATACTGCTTCTGCATACATCACAAATTTACCCTTGTAAATGTCGATTCGATTTGGTATGTTAGTTTTACGCCCCTATCTATTGATATATTCTGTATACTCCCTAGTATCAACAAACCTCTCCAGAGGAATAATTTAATTCACATCTTACAATATTATACCTCCCTGAATCATTAAATAGGATGAGTGTTAGTAATATGCAATTAAATTTTTCCCGTGATCTAAGCTAGAATAATTTACTTCATCTGATGTTAAAAGATTAAATTTTAAATCCTTTTTTTTAAATTTTCCTACTCAACACATTCTAGAATTTTTTTCTTGATTTATTTCGTGTATAGCGGATTACTTGCGGTAAATCAAAATTTGTTATAAATTATATACTAAATACTGTTTTTACTTAGCGATATGAACATATCTTTTGTCCGGCTGCTTTTATATCTTTTATTTATTTAATAAATCCGTATATTTGGGATACTGAAATAACAACAGTATTTTTTATAAATATATTTTCTATTATTATTTATATTGTTCGGTAAATATTTTATGTTCTTTTTCTAAAAACCTTCTGATTTAATATGCTTATCAAAGTGTTTTTCATCGTTGTTCAGATTATTAAATATTTGTTTAGTCTGCGGCGGGACATCGTCGTGTGTGCGCGTCATATTGATTAGTTAAAAATCCAAATTATGAAGCATATTATTATAACAATTTTTAATCTCAGAATAAAACATTTTAAAAAAAAATGTCAAGATATCGATGAAGAATTCATCAATATCTTAACTTAAAATGCTTTGGGTCTATCAGATACCCCCTTCGGATGATGCAGTTGTTTTCGAACCGCCGTGACGAATCGGTTAAAAATTTCTACTGGTCTTTTCAGCTGTATTTTATTGAATTTTGAGGTACCTCATGATTAAAGAGCGTCTATAATAATTCATGATATAAAACAAAAACTTTCACGTTATCGAAGCAAAATAATATGTAATAAAATTATAGTTTTTGTCTCAGTTCTAGTTCTTTAAAATCTCAGTTCTAGTTTTTGATCTGGAAAAACTAACGGTGTTTCTTGGTTTTTAATTTTCAATTTTACCTTTAACATTATTTTTAAATGTTTTATTTGTATTATATAATAATTCGCTTTTTTATCGGATCAGCTTTGGTTTTATTTGCGATAAAAATATCTTTTTATAGCAGTTTTTGGTTCAATTCCGCTCTGAGAATTATTCCCTTATAATTTATATTTTTAGCGCAATTCATAAAATCTTTTTCAGCCTGTAATATAACAAATACGTCAGCTTTCATCAAAGGACTAGTCTTTGTTAATATTGGTGTTACTGAAATAGCCTCGTTTAGTTTCAGCGCAATAAATAAATGAAAAGTTCCATCTTCTTGTTTCGGGTGGAGGCCATAGCAATACCTACACGTGTCTGACGTAAAAACCTGAGCTTTGGAAAGAAGAGCTAAAAACAGAACGCGGTATTTGTAAAGTTATACAACAAGATGAGATATGTTTTCAAAGACGAAAAATAAAACCAAAATAGCCGGAATAAGCGCAAATAAATATGTATTACTCTTTCGCCAACATCTATTTGAAATACTGAAAATTTATTACACGCTTTGCGCTATTACTCTTATCTTTTTCGGTGTTACTTTTCCATTCATCTTCAAGACATATTTATAAAAAACACTATGAGTAATTAATTTTTACCCCTTACATTAAATAAAATAAATTAAAATTTTAGCATTTTCAATTATGAAGCGAAAAAATTCCGTACACATTTCATATTAGAAAATTGAAGAAAACATTCAAGCTTTCACACCGTGAGGGTCTGGTTTAAGTCTCGGGTTTTATTATATGCCTTCCGTACTAATTTATTCCTATATAAAAAGATGGTAATTTTGTTGGGGTTTTTACTTTCGAGTTCTTTTAACTTTATTTCGTAGAACCTTCGAATACAACTTTTGTTTCATCCCTATATAAAAAAAAAACTTTTGTTTTGCGGTGTTTGGACACAAATGCTTTATTCAAAATATATGGACGGGAAAAAGCGACAAAAAATAATGTCAAGGAAAGAATTAGATTTTAATCACTCTCCTCTCCTGGCACAATGGACGAAGAACACAATTAAAAACGGACGGTCCGCAAAAATATTCAAATACAATGAATGAATAAAACAGTTATTTTCTCGATTCTGTTTAAATATATTTAAAAAAATAAGTAGATTTTCAATTATTAAAACATTTTTAATAAAAATGTTATTAGAATCTTCTATAATTTAATATATGTCGGAAAATAAATTTCCCTCTCGTAGATTTACATGATCCAGAGTGATTGTGACTGCGCCTATGTTTATTTTCGAGCAACACAATTGATTATATCTCAGAGGACAAGCACATTGTGCATTTTCCTCGAGTCGCACAATGGCTTACCGTCACGTACACAAACTGTGAGTTCTGTTGAACATCAAAATTGCACAACGTGTTCCTGGACATATTACAAACACATACGTACACGTTTTCTAAACCAATTTAGATTATTTTATTGTTTTGCAGTGCCGCCGCACCAGCTCCTGATGTACGACCACTCGGGCAGAGACGTCGCCGGCACCATCGGCCCGCTGGAGGAGGGCGCCAATCTGGTGCTAGTCTGCGAAGTCAGAGGGGGTAAGTCGAGCTTTACTGCCTAATCAATTTTTAATTTTTCCATTACCACATTTCGGCAATATAACCGGTAATACGCTGCCAGACGTGTCCGCAATATACATAATATATCAATCGGGTTGGTGGCAATTTCCTTTAGCCAACTCAACACAGGCGACTGCTAATGACAGGTTTTGGTCAGGCTAATAACGTTGTGCGGCATAGATTGGATATCTGTCGAAATTTTGACGTTCAACCTCGTACATAAATATAGAAAATTTACCAAACATAAAATAATATTCCATTTTTTTCATCATGTAATATTTTCTTGAATGAAATAATATATTAGTATTTTTTACATATAGAATATTAAATTTATTTGGGACATATAGAATAATAATAATTTATCTAGGGATAAAGTTCGGGTCTCAAAAAATACGGTAATATTTTCTAGTAGCGTATCTTAATTTTTGTCTGTTCGGTAGCTTTTTAATCCCGATTTTATAATTTAGAATTTATTTTCAACTTTAGTCATATTTCGTTGTTTTTTACAATACGTTGGATGAACTCAGATTTGTAATAATGGAATGAAGCAAAGATATAGACTCTATATTATAGAGTGTGGAGTATTGAGAATGTCTTAGAACATTTAGTTTAATTTATAATTATTTATATTACAAATATTATTTTTTTGTTGTTGAAACTGAAGAATTTTTAATCTAAAAAGTTCTGTAAGAAACAAAAAAAAAGGTAGTAGTCTGTCGGTAGTAGGATGGATGTACTAAAATGGACTCTCAAGCCTCGCATTTATTTTAATCACCTTTGCCTTACAAGGTCTTGAGTAAGAGCATGATGCACTTAGAATTGACGAGTGAAGGATGCATTTGCAGCTGCTGAACGTATGTATCTGCAATAATCGTTAAATTTGTTAAATTTCAACAACGTGATGAATTATAACTTGGCGATTCCGCCAATCGCCGATTCTTTGCTTCCAGGTCTGATAGGGATCAATCGTTATTAAATCTTTGTCTTCTGTCAATATATTATCTTACGTGTCCCATGTTTAATAACCTATTTAAAAAAAGGTTTGATTTTTTCTTATTAGAGTAGACATACTTGACAATTGACACGACTGCTTTATTTCGTTCACAAAGATTGTGAAGTACCTATACCAGTGGTTCTTAACCTGGGTTCGGTGAGTCAGTCTCCCGTGTTCGGTGAAGGTAAAAACTCACACCCGATTTATTGTACGATATTATGAAAAATGATACGACGTGTGATATAAGGATTCAGTGAACGCGCATATGAAACTGGTGGGGTTCAGTACCTCCTTAAGAACCACTGACCTATACCCTCCAACGGAAAAATAATATTGTGATCTTAAGCTTATGTCGATTGACATACATTTTGCTTTAATATCATTTTTAAAAGGTTCTCATTAAAGTCAGAAGGGCAAAACACTAGCAAAGATGATGCTTATTTTTTAAACAGAAGGAATAATTCAGAAATTCTTGCGTCGGATGAAATTCTAGTCTTACTAGTCAATGAATACAACTTGAAAATATTTCGGGACTTTATATATCTCGGCTCTTTGGTTATAGATGCCAACAAAGTACCATGTTAGACTTCTAAATCATTTGGAGTCGAAATTTCTTCACGGAAGTTTAATATCAAGCTCTGCATGACATCTGATTCTATTTTTTTGGCTTCAAATTTAGAAGTCTTGAGTTATTCTTTCTGTCTTAGCTAACTGCCCGATAATTTATAAGTCATTCGCTACATGTAATGAATTCCTAAAGCATTACTTCACGAATGTGCACATTTTGATTATCAGTTCATGGGTTAGAAACAATTCTATAATGTTGCGTGCATCATAAAAATAACAGAACGTTACGGTATTTATTAAAAGCAAAAAGTCGTCTGTCCTATCAACTTTGATAATGAGTGGACATCAACAATAGATTCACATATGTCTCGACATAAACATACATACATAGGATTAGTTTTTGACCATTAGTTTCATAAATAATTTAAATAGCTTTTTGAATTATATTAATATAAAATAAAGGATGTGATCTACGTCTGTTTTAATAATGTATTGGCGTACAAAATCAATTTTATTTAAATTTTTCAAATCGATTTAAATATAACTTTTGAAGAATCTGTCTAGAAAAAAAATTTGAAAGGTTTGAAACCAAAATTAATAACTGCATACGTTTAGATGTGGCTATAAATGTTGATAAAAGTTTATAGTATCCTTGGTTTTTGTTTTATTAATTATTTCTTAGGCGTTTATTACAAAAAAAATATTTGTAGCTATATTTCTCTACCATATTTCTTTTCTAATATATTCTTACTTTTGCATAAAACATTTCAGTTTAAAGTAGCTGAATAGTGTATGTATTTGTTGAATTTTGATAGGAATAAATGCAATTTACAAAATAATGTATTAATCTACGAATAAAGTACTTTTTGGTTATTCTGTAGTAGGATCTTTAAAAAAAGTAATAATACTAAAAAAACCTGAGTATAAACTTTGTCAAAGCAATCAAGTTCATCGCACATTATCCATATTATCTTGTTCCAAACATCGTTTTAAATGCATATACCCCCTCTTTCTCGTTTCCCATACCTAACCAGCAGCTTATTATCTGAAATTCGCCGTCGACATTCGCATTGTTGAAGCGTTTCGCATTCAATTTGTTATGCCGGTCTCGCAGGGCGTGCACAGTGGGGCGAGCGGCTCACTAACCGGGATTAGTGCCGGAATCGAGCCAAAAAATATCAAAACGATCGCAAGTTGCCGCCGGTACACGAAACAGTGGCCTATTTACATGGAAATTGTTACCGAGTTTCGTAATTGCCTTTTGCGTAACAAGTGCGGCGGCGGTGCACTGGCAAAAAGTTGAACAGCTTTTGGCAACCGACGTCACAATCCGGCCCGAATCGGCGCCGGTTCTGAATAAAATCGGGCAGAAGGAAGTACATAAGTCCTTGGTGTGGATGGGGGATACGGGGGAGTGACAGGGGACGGCGCCGAGACGATTAGCGTGACGGCTTACGAGGGCCGAGGTCAGATGGGGTCCCCGGAGGGTCCTCCGCCAGGACAAAATGTTTGTCAACAAATAATTACGTCAAATTGCACCGAGTGTCTCTTCGTGCCGAAGCCGGGGGCAGCGGGTCCCTGCCAAAAGGATGGAAATAACTTTACATAATAGATTTAACAAAGCCAGCGCTGCCTTCTGCAGTGGGACCGTGTGGATGGAATTTTGTTAAAATTTCGACTACACCGTATACGTCGTGTAGAATAATATGATTGTGTAATTATTTTGTTACAGGACATTTGCAAATAATATGTATTTTCAATTAAATACATCTCAGTTTCTTATACAAAAAAAACTTCAGTTTACGACAATTACTGGAAAGCCATTAAGTGCTTACATCTAATTACATATATATTTAATGTTTTACTCAGGCTAGAATATTATCCAAATCACTGAAAAGCAGCTGAGATAATTATGTTTCCAAAAATTGGCAAAGATCCCGAAAAAGCGTCCTTTGAAAAAATTTGAAAAACTCTTCCTTGTAAAAGACCATTTTTAATAAAAAATAATATATTCGATAGAATACCACTCTACTGTTGAACTAATTCACAGAATTGTTAACAAAATACAGCACGACCTAAAGGAAAAAAGGTATAGCTCGGCGGCATTTCTAGAATATAACCCAGGCCATCGTCAGAGTTTGGCATGAAGGACTACTGAACCATATCGAAAAAAATCTTCTTCATCACTTTTATATAATATTAAATTCATATATCTCAAACAGACATTTCCGCCTCAAGCAAGTTGAAGAAAGAACGGCACTACATCCGATCATCTCTGGAGTACTACAGGAAAGCATAATTGGCCCAATCCTAAATTTACTTTACACTGCTGATATTCTCAACACCGAAGACATCCTAATCGCCACCTATGCCGACGACACAGCTTCCTGGCATCACACGAGGATCCAGACAAAGCATCCGAAATGCTTTAGAAAAGTTTAACAAGTCTTCACTGTTGGCTAAAAACGTGTAAAATTATTCCAAACAAGCCAAGTCAGTTTATTTAACTTTGGCCTTAGAAAGGAAAACTACCCTCCTGTAAGCATCGACGGTGAGCTACTACCCAGACAGACTTAGTTAAATACCTAGGAATGTGTTTAGATCGCCGTATAAATTTAAAAAAACACATTATGAATAAAAGAAAGCAATTAGGGATAAAATTGCAAAATCTACATCGGCTCATTAGACCATATTCAGAAATATCCTTAAATAACAAACTGCTAATCTATAAATCCATATTGGGTTCGATCTGTACATATGGCATTCAAATCTTGACACAGCAAAATCCTCGGACATAAAAATTATAGATCGCTTCCAGTTAGAAATGAACTAGAAGTCTCCTCGGTGTTGAACAAATCGAATCTACATTAATAAATATAATTTAGGATTAAGAAATCATTTCAATAAGCTGACATCACAGCTCACAAAGGAAAAATCAAGTACAAGAGGCGGTTAAAAATTACTAGAATATTTGATATCATAAGAAAAGATGAATAAGTCCCTTGCCCTGGAGATAGGATCACTGGATTCTTTCTCTGCATGTTATTATCTATTAAAAAAGCTACGTATTGAAATAGTTTTTAAATGACAATATAGACAATAAATAAATTTTGATATTACGGTATTGAAAAGTTACATTCTTTTTCATCAGGAACCTCGTCCGATTTCGGAAGTACGTGTTTGTGTTTTAAGCTTTTGAAGCTTTTAATTTGGCCCATGCTAATGTTACGGGTCCACGACAGCTTTTTTTTCCCAATCAGCATTTACCTTCAACTTTTTCCCCCTTGATAGTCTACAGAAGACGATACATTAGTCTAAAAATAATTTCTCTAATGTACTAAATTTTACGAATTGTGTCCAGAATATTCCGCTTCTTGTAAAAAAGTTGAAGAGCGGTTGGATTTTTAACGTCGACATTCTTCGGTAGAAACACATTTCAAGTGCTTCAAGCCGATTATTGTTAGCTACGAGCAATGTCCATGTCCCAGAAATTTCGATCATATACATATAGAAGAGTAGTTCGATTACTTAAAATATTTTATATTTCGTTACTAACGGTATGTTTTATGCGATCCAAAGGTTTTTGTTATGTAAGAGACTGCATTGCGGTCCAAAGAATCACTCAAATATTAATGCGGTTACTCAATATTTTATTGATTTATTTTATCCATCTGTTTCAAAGGTGCTTAGTAGGTTATTGTCGAATTATGAGGGTCAAAGTTGCAAAAACTATTTCTGACATCTATATACTGTAAAAACCAGTCCAATAACTTTGATAATAGGTTTTGTTCTAAAAAAAAATTGAATTCATTGTTTGGCATAATATTTGGCATTCAATTAAATGTATAAATAAAAATTAAGCTTGCTGAAATATCATTTAAATATAAATCTGACAAAAACATTTTCGTTTATGTTGGGGCTTTTAAAAATTCTGTAAATTGGTAGATATTCTCTCGACAATATTTAAACAAAAAAAATGTTATCATTTTAACATCGAGGCCAATTCAGATACACTCTGCGTCAAAGCGAGTCAAATTTCATTTGATTTTTAAATCTCTATAACCTTTATTGTCATGCAATATATTGAAAACAATATTATTCTTGTTAGCCCGCTTTATATTTTTGTAAATATCCTTTTTGAATGATGATAAAAAAATATATTTCAATTGTGCATTTCAATATGTCAATCATTAATGAATGGAGAACAGAATGAATAATTTTTAATCGATTTGTCACTGGAGATAAGAAGAATCCACGTCAACACAAAACGCAATAATTAGTGGTTGGGCGCCAATGAACTCCCAATTCCTACTACAAAATCAGATTCAATTTTTCTACTGTTTAGATGTCTTTATAATAATTTCTTATAGCTCTATTAAATAAATAAATTAAGACAGTTTGTTTTAGTATCTAATTCCAATAAAAATTTGATTAGTTTTACCTTATTCACTCATCGTCATTTATTTATTTAATTATAATAATAAGCGTTTAAATTATTTATTTAATTATAATAATAAGCTAAAAAGCTATTCTTTTATTATATATAATTAGGTAAAAAATTAGGCTCGTCACAATACCGTTATATATTCATTATTAATAGAATATTTTCAATTTTATTTATATATATTTAAATTTTGTTTAAGAAGAGAATACGATACAAGCTATCGCATAATTTGGGCGAGTGCGACAATTATCTGCGAGGTGGCGTCGCGGCGCCTTACACAACTCGCCGTGGCGCTTATGAATAAGCTGTTACTTACACGCCCGTATCTCTCGCGGATATCTGCGGCTAAAGCGCTTCGCTATAAACGAGACTCGTTGTAAACAGCACAAAAAGCCAGTAAATAATTCAGTACACATTTAAGGCCCAGTAATTATAAATGCGAGGGGCCGGACCCCGTGGGGCGATGATAATAAACCAGAAACTGCGCCGCAGCTCCACACTCCTCCTCCCCATCGCCGCAATATTAAATATTGAAAAAGCCGAAAAAAGAAATAACGTGTCCGACCCCATATTCCGACCGCTGATACCATCTGAAACGAAATTCGCCACATTTTTGCATATTGTACGGGCGAAAAAAAAATGTAAAATAAAAAAAAAACTCGGTTTCTTTGGCGTGTGGTAACGACCGCGGCCGTGTGCCAAGTGTTGTATCATTATGATAACGAACCTTATTAGAAGTGTAAATTTCCATGTCTCTCACCTGTGAACAAAAAAAAAGTTGGCGGTACCCGGGTGATGTTAATAAGGTTGTTCGTGCTCTTAATTCATGGAAAACTGCGTTTTTGCCCACCAATTACGTTTTAAAGCACCAAATTCACGAATTAATTGTTATTTTATTTCAGTCGATGTCGGTTTTATTTTTTTTTTATTCTGTAGATGTTTGCACATATGTAGAACAAAGCTAGCGTATCTGAGACTTTGTGACTTTTTTCAGCGACTTTTAAAGCTTTTGCCAAATTTGCAAAGTCTCTCGTGGAAAAGTTCGTTTTTGATGGGCATTGGCGTCGATACCCATTAGCGACTCCGATCACAACTCAGTGTCTTGGCGCCAGACTCTTTGTTCTTTAGAACTTCATCTAGAGAACACAAACACTATTCGTGCCAAATAGCAGGTGTCTGTTTCCAAGTGGCAATACTCTGTACAGATACAAATATCTGATCAAAAGATTCATATTTGTCAGAAGTGAACATTGTTTCACAGAATTAAAAGCTTACATGCGCGGATAATCCAGTTATCGGATTATCCGCGCATGGAACTCATATAATAAAAAAAGCTTTTAAAGATGGAATCTATATTCAAGCTTCTCGAAAAATACGAAGTTGGTACCTAAACAGTTCGCAAACTCATCTGTAACAAGATCAAATACCAAGACCATTTAAAATGATAAAAATAAATAATCCTACTGTTTATCATTGGACAAAAAGAGACTCAAAACCAAATTCTAGTTCTAGAAGTAAAAGATATTTTAAAAAGTAAGAGGTTGCTACAGTAAGCAGTGTTCTTAGTTATTAGATAATCCTTTCTCACATCCAATTTTTACTATCTAATATCATTCTATATTTCAATCCATTGTCGAGTGATTATTTATTAGATGAAAATACATCACCATAGTGGCCTCCTTGAAACTCTATGTAACAAGAGATGGCGACTTTATTAAATTCTAAAAAAATATTCGATACAGGGAGTAATTCAACCTTGGTTCAAAATTAAGACGTTAACATTAGTTCTATCGTGTGGTAAATTTTATCAGACGTAGAAATATTTTTTTAGATTCTATCGATCGCGAAACATGTAGAATTTATATTAAACGAATTATTCGAGAAAAATAAAAAACTCGGGCTACCAAATATAATAATCGGCATGGTTAGATTAAGGAAATTTGAGATGCATTCATAATAAAATGAAAGTCTCCTTTAAAAATTTACATTAAATAAAAAAGATAGTTTGAATCATTAGTATTTTTTGATTATTATTGGAGCCTCTACCATTATCTCCTAAAGCTTATTTTTTATTATATTTGAAATATTCTCTAGATTATGTTACCACTGTAGTTTTATTATAACAATAAATGATTTTATTGCAACTCTGCACGAATTGTTCGTGAATTATATATTTTTACAAATTAATATGAGAATATTTTAATATGCAGGTAGAGACATAAAAAAAGATACATGATGTATACCTGGATTGTTCTAAAGGGGTTGTTCTTTTCGGTTTTTCTTTTCTTTTCTATTTATTATTATATTTGCGGTAAATTGGATAAACGTTATTCTTGCAGTTTTAAACTAGTCATTGCCGAAAATCATACTGGTTTAAAAATATAATAAGAATTACGAATAATACGAAAATATTTAATTAAAATTACATTATATAAAACTAAGCTGCTTTATTTTTTGTGAATGAATTATATAAAAAAATCATAGCACGAATGAATCAAAACTACGCAAATAAGTATCGCGTTACATTCTTATCATCCCTTTCAATAATACTAATTGAATTATTTCAATGAATTTCTATATAATTCGGAGAATTGAACAAATACGTTATTTTATTAAATTTCAATGTTATATTAAGATAATGTATACAATTATTACAAATTTAAGCTTGCCTTCAATATTAGTATTTTCTTCTGAGTTCTGACATTTCAATTGTTTATAGACAGCCTAGCAATCAATACGACCGAGTGTCATGAATATATTATTCTTGGATTCGAGACCACTTCAAAATTTAGAGGTCATGACGTACACACATACAAATATATGTAAAAAAACTTATTTTCTGTGAAGCTATATCGAATCAATAATTCAGAGGCGTGATATCTCTACAAAATGTATTGCCTATATTCGTATTGGAATTCTTTCTGAATTTAGATGAGCCGAGTTGCGCTGTTGAAAATTCCAGTGTATTGCAAAACTATTGCATTGGAGACCGAATACCGTCGCTGATATAAAATGCCGTTTGGGTTGTATTACATTTTGATACATCCGAACGAAATTATATTTTTAATCTTTTTTTTTTATTTAGAAAGGAATTGTGTGTGACATTTCAGTGGATATGCGAAAGGTTAAAAGCACATTTGTTTTATGTCCCATTTGTCACGTGTTTTGCGATATCTGTAAATCGTCATAAATGTTACGCTGTCATTTTTGAAACGTATAAAAAATGCGAAAAAACTCTGATAAAGTACGAAATGACACGATACACGGTATTATTTGCGATTATTATGTAAAAATTATTAAATTACGCGCGAAAAATAGTCGTATATGATTTTATTATTTTTTTTGTTATATTGGCAGAGTTATATTACGTATTCGATATTTTTATGTCGCATTTATAAACCTCACTCGAGTATAAAAAGTGTGCCAAAGAAAACTAAGGGACAAAGAAGCAAAGTGGGGTCAAGCACGGAGGTGTCAGGGACAAACGCCCTTTCATCAATAACAGAAAAATAATACCGAGACCCTTCCTTTGTCAATGTTATACATATTATACGGAAGATATACAGCCACGGGATAGACTGCTTCGCCGGCGCGGATCAATATTGCGTTATTAATACTTTTCAATTACACTGATGGAACCTGAAAAATCATACTTTCGCAAATTAATTAATTGCTCGGGAAATTTTATTCCGTATCGTCAGCCCGGCGAAGGATGTTCGGCTCCTTTGTTCGTCCCACGTGATTGTACTTACAAACGCTTTGTAAGACAGAGCAGGTAAACCTTCCAAGGAATACAATTAAATATACACCAAGTGTAATTGAAAAGCTTTACCAAGTGTTTTAGGTTAATGGCATAATTCGCAATTGAAGACAAAGTTCCCGGAGCGAAAGATCTTTTGTAACAAATTAATGGTAATTACGAACGAAATTCATGTCTGGCTTTGTTCCCGGAATAATATTGTTATTTTTACTAATGGATGCCGTTTAGACTGCTTTTCTAAATCGGGATTTCCAAATAAACCGTTCAAATAGTCAATGATGCAAATTATTTTTCGCATGGCATTTATATATACATGAATTTACGACCCCTAATAAAAATTATATTGTCTAGAAATCCTTGTTAGGGAAAGCTAGTACCCATATTCGCGCCATTGCGCAACTAATAAAAAAAATATGTATCCCACTTGGGTAGGATACTTACTCCAGAATTCTCTTCCAAAACTAAACTCACACCTTGAATAGCATAGTAAAGAGTTGTATACGCGAGGCTGCGTTTTATTTTTGCTTTTCTCAAAAAACCTTTATTTGTTCATCAATATTATTTTTATCTTCTTCATAGTTATCCCCATCAGATTATTGATGGTGGTTATTACCATCTTTGAACCAATTTTATAACGAAATTATCAAGTGTTTTTTACAGGTCAATCTACTAACCCTTTTTAGGGTCAATGTTTGTCGAGTGCTAAAAAATATTATTGATGCAGTGTCCCTCTGTACACAGTCCAATCACCTCGGTCTTGGTCTCCCTTTCCTCCGGGGTCAGGAAAGCTTGTTAACCATACGCCTTTTCAGTGGCTGACTGTCCAGCATCCTTGCCACGTGATCAGCCTACTGGAGTCTGGCTAATTTGACGACAGCTGAGACTGGTATATCCTTGTATATCCTCGTCATTCCCTATCGTCGAATACGGCTCCAAATATTCGTATCAGATTTCTCCTCTCTAGGATATTCAGTTGTTGCTCAACTTGTTAGCAACAACTGCTAGGACTGGGCTGATGATATCCATGTAGAGCTCGACTTTAGTCTTTAGATTCCGAGAGGAATCTCGATCGTAGATGCTGTTGAAGTCTAAAGTAATACCAGTTTTCCAGCATAGTTCTGCTTCGTACTTCTCAACTGGTTTTAACAGTTGTTGTGTGTCAGGATATTTGAACTTCTAGAAGGCCTCGAAGCTGTACTCTTTGACTGTCAGATGTTCAAGGATTCGTCTTTGACATTTGGGCATGTATTTTGCCTTAGTCTCGTTAATTCTAAGTCCTATACCAATTGCGGCTCACAATCTTCGCTGGAATGCATCCTTAAGAGCAGCCCGAGATCTTACCAAGTCTATGTCGTCCGCAAAGACAAAAAGCTGCACCGATTTAATGATGGTGGCACTTGTTTCCACGACGCATGTTAAATAAAAAACATGCTAGAGCATCACCCTCTCTCAAATTCTTTAAATAACCGAGTTTCTTACATCATTATCCTATTAATTTATGAAGTTGTAAAGATGTGTTATTCTTCGTCGTAAGCTTTGCACGATGTGCTTCTTTGACAGAAAATTCAGTGTTAGAGGTGGTGGAAGAGATCTTATTGCCGATCTTTATTTGTTCGACTGGTTAAGTAATTTCAGGCATTTTCAAACAATTTTTGGTTAAGCGATTAGCTCTTCGGTATTTGTTTCTTTATCTCTTTAAAGCTAGAAAAACCTCGTATTTCGTATTTTTTAATCATTAAAAATATAAAGAAGTCACCAAACACTTTTTGGATAAACACAAAGGCTAAGTCATCAATTATCTGAGTTGTTTTCGACAAACAATTTTATCTACATTTTCAAATAAACAAAATCTGAGCACAGTAAAACGTAATTTTTTAACAATTCGACAGTGAACAATAAAGTATTTTTTGGTTGAACAATATAAAATATATGCATCTTAGTTATACTGTTACTTTAAGGTAACTTGCTTATGTTTTTACTTATTTGATCATCAGCGTCTCGTTAATATTTTTATATATAAAAAAAATTGTGCTAGTAACGTATATAATGTAGATCAAATAACTTTTATGCAATTTATATTGCTTATAAGTTCGCTGGCCTAGATTGATAAGAGAGATTTAATTGGTTCTATGAAACATTTCCTTTAAATTAATAAAAAAATAGATTTATCCTCTTATAAAGTATTACCCGCAAATAGATCAATAACCTAGCACTTTAAGCGAAAAATGACTGTTTAATTACCTTAACATGCAAATAAACGATCTGTGTTTAAATCAGTCTACGAAATATTATACGCAATAAGGAAATTTGTAGAAAAATGAATAAAAACATTATGAAGGTAATCTAAGAGTCGGGGTTGATATAGAAAGGTTAATTTTTATGATAAAGCTAAGATTATTCGTGATGTGTATTTTCAGGTACTAAAACAGCTCTTTTTGACATAATATTTATTTGACGTTGGATAAAGGTTCGATATAGATTCTAAAGATGCAGGGACAACGAGTATCTCACACTTAAATTTTTTCCAGAGTCATGAAGAAATTCCACAATTTTATAGATTTCATCGGAGGATTGACCTATCCGGATATTATCTTAGCTCAGTCACGGTTAATTTACATAATCTAATTGACAGCATGTTACCTAAAAGCCATAACACTGATTAAGAATATTTTAGAGCGCAACAATATAAGAAACAAATAATATTTATATTTAATTTTGTTTTCATCATGTTCAAAAATTAGATATCAGCTATTTATGTTTTTTTTTATATATGTATATATCAGGTTCAACTCTTCTCGTAACCAAAAATTATTTCTACTGGGTTAATAGTTCAAAGTCATCTCCATAAAGCTTCAAAAGCCCGCGCCTAATTGCATCGACATTCACGAACCTGTCACCGGTCCCAGTAGCTTTATCGAGCCCGCGACCTTAATCGCATCAAATTTGCAACAACCTAATCCCATGAACAGTCGCCTCATAAATTATTTTGTATGCTATGCTAGTACATTAAGATAAATGCTTTGCGGTCGAGCTGCTTACTTCAATTGAAATAAATTTAATTAACCGCGGAATTAATGAATTTTCCAGTTTTGCAACGCTCATGTGTTCCTCTAGCCATGTAACCGAATAAGCTATGGAAAATTGCAGTCGTCGTTTTAATAACCGTGTAGTCTAAACCAGATTTCATTTAATTATATTAGTTTATCAAAACTAAAAGCACACTGTAAATCATTTAAATAAATAAATGATTATATTTATAAAAAAATGAGGCATAGCAAAATTTAAAATTACATGCTGCGAAAAATATATTTTTTACACTTATTAGTTTATTATCTTGACATTTATATTATTATTTATATGTACACACATTTGAGTATTGTTGTATTGATATGCTGATGAAATCCGTCACGAATTTTTTCAATTCATCAATCAACCATGGCACTTGGGAATGGTATACGTGGAATAGTCTAAATGATTATATCCCAGACATGTTAGGATAAACCTCTAGAGGTTTAACTTAGTCAACTCTTTCTCTTTATTCTATTATACTGCACTAATATTTTTATAACTTTATTATTAAAATCACCTCGGCTAGCATTCGAAATAGTATATCAATTGGGTAATATTCTAGGCAGGTTTATATAATTATTTTTGGGTATTTTAATCCTTTAACCGCTATTGTCACGCCAGCATGACAACTGCTGCGGTATATACTAGCGACAAATGCTAAAAGCTTTTTGTAAACGTTATTTTGATTGGAATGTCTTCACTTATATCATGGGAACATTTAGAACTTATAAGTGTTTTGACAAGTATTTAACATGCACATTATTTAGTAAGCGAATTTAGTAGTCGGATATGTGTCCGACCTAAGCTATAAATTAAGGCATTCTTTAATGACAATAGCCAAGTGGTATATAAGAGGAGACCCATTACCTCCGCATGTTTTATAAAAAAATATATATGTAGTTAGTTTAGCGCGTTGGAATTAATATATTTAATGCCATTTATCTTGTATTGAATAAGTAATTTCAAAATAATTAATATAAATTTCAACTCAAATGAAATAATAATAAAAATAACCAGTGTCGTGGTTTGACACTGGGGGGGATATATGTGTAAGAAACTCATCCTCTTCCCTTGCATCTTCAGAAACTTTATCGATACTTTATATAAGGAATCGCGCTATGGAGTATTTCAGTTATGTCATCCATAGTTGTCAAATAAATAAATGTCATAAGTAAATTGAAGTTATAGCTTTATTTTTTGCATTTGCATTATTCGCAAATGAGACATGATTATGTGAATTTCTCTGGCAGTTAAAGTATTAATGAATTTATTAAGAAATTTTAAAGGGTGAAAGATAGAAAAATAAAAGAAGCACACTTACGTCATTGTATACTATTTTTGTTCGATCAAGGAATAAAGGTAATAAAAGAAGTGAAAAAAATTACCGATACTTACGGGGATATTCTGAAACTAAACAAGTGGCATCGGTTTTTTAAAAATGGAATAAGAAAACTCAAAGATGTTGCACGAAAAGGATGACCCAAAAATTAGATGATGACCTCTTGAAGGCGATTGTGGGTTCAGATACTCGTCAAACAAATAAGGAATTATTATTGAAGATCGGCTGTTCATGGTCTACAGTTCAGAATCATCGTCGCATAGAAAAAATGTATAGACAAGGAATTTGAGTTCTTAGTGAATTTACGGAGACGACACTCGACAGTCAACTGCGTACCATATGTGCGTCACTTAATCTCGGTATGAAGCCGATTCTTTTATGCAACGAATTGTAAATGAAAATGAGCAGTGAATGCTATTCAATAATCCTGTATGAAAAATATAATAGCTTTCCCTTAAAGAAGTACCTTTTCCGATCTTTCAACCATCACTTACAATAAAGAAGGTCATTGTCTGTGTGGTGGGATTTTTCTGAAATCATACACAATAAATTGTTTAAACCTGGTCTGATAAATTGTTTAAACAATGATTGCGTCAGCTATTTCTCAAAAAATCGTTAGGTAAGTTACTTACTTTTGCTAAGATAGTCGATGCAAATCTAAATATGATTGATCGATGACAGGGATCATTTTAGCTTATTTTAGATGTATTATGTATATGTAAAAATTAATCATAAAAGTTTTTTTATTAAAATCTATCTCAGTGTTATTGCACGACAATGCGCACTGCAGCAGCTGTAAAGCTAGTGTTAATCAGCATCATGTGGTTTGCAGAAATTAAATCATCTAAATTAGAGCACAAACGTAGCACAGCAACAGCAAATGTCTTTGTTTAATTGAATTAATTAAACAAAGACATTTGCGCTATTTACCAATTCGGATTATTTGCAGTGGTTTAAAAAAGTAAATAAAAAAATCAAAATCTCCGTGTTTAAAAACTGTGTCGCTGCTCGCTTGTCAGCACTACCGGAGTCGTATATTATATGAACGCGGGCCGGTAGAGGAGTGTGGGGGTGGGGGGTTTTATCGCCATTAAGCGCCGTGTCGCGCTGCGACTTGGTGCAGTCTCGTGCCGCTTGTAACTTATTTTATCATTATTAATATTACGAAAAAACGACAGTACATTTTGCTTTTTTTAACTATACATAAATATGTGATTCTATTAGGAAACTGCGGAACCAGGCCTCGTCGGATGCACGTCTCCTCGTCCACGGGTCTCGGGCACCAGTCGTAATGTTCCGGCGGATGAATGTTTAATTTACTCTGCGTCTTGGCAGGGGCAATAAACGTCGCTCCCCGGCCTGGTGCAGCGACGCCAATAAAACCAGAAGCCGGGACACATACCTCCACTCTGTCCCATGCATAAATACCCAACTTTCTTTGGGGACGCTCCGACTTATTTCACCCATTAACCAACACTTGTTATTTTGTCCCAGTTTGTGCCACTATTAGCCTTATCGCATCGCTGCTTCGCCCCGAAGCTGGAGGCTGAACCTCGGCAACCCGGAGGAATGGAGAGTTAT
Source organism: Philopotamus ludificatus (assembly GCA_022495035.1). NCBI lineage: Eukaryota > Metazoa > Arthropoda > Insecta > Trichoptera > Philopotamidae > Philopotamus > Philopotamus ludificatus. The sequence goes on along the minus strand of JAGXCT010037056.1, from coordinate 29,725 downwards.
ACGTGTAGCGGGAGTCGAGATCGAAATTTGATACTGTCGCGAGATATCGCTGGTTATACGTATTATACGTCGCAATTCAAATTAATGGCGAGAATTCGCTCGGCGTGCGAAATATAATTAGCCTTCCTTTAATCTGAATATTTTGCAATCAGCGCGGAAATCGTGCATAACTATTAATATTCTGCAGCTGAAATTTCGAATACGATTCCACTGGCACTCGTACTCTGGTCAGGATCGTTAGTACCAATGGTTCATCAATCAATCGCCTTTTGATTAATTTTCACCATTTTTCAGTATATAATACGGCGAGAACAAATTGATCATTTTCCACAACAAAATTGAAATAATGTGAGTGCATTAGAGTCGGTGCTAGATCGTATCGCCGAAACCATTAATCATCGCCGGTCATTTTGCAGTGTTTACCACAACCAAAAGCTCTAGCTATATTTTATTTGACATACATATCTTAATTATACGTTGTTTTTTGCTGATTCAGTAAACTCTGAAACTATCGCAGTGAGCTAAATGAGCTCATTAAGACGGCCATCTGCAATATGGCGACATCAAAAATTAAGAGACTGGACCGAAAGTTTTCAATTGCCCAGAGGAGTCGGAAAGATTTAAAATCCAACCGTGCATTGCATTTTAAATTTTTTTCAGAGCACCCGACGCCATGTTGAATGGACCAATTTGGTTGCCGTAAAAATATTTGATTAGCCACTGCGACGTCTGTTAAATATGACCATATTTTCAATGAAACCTAATTATACAACAGCATCTCTTTGTGAATTAATATGTTTGACATGTCGAAACCATTCATCGGTAATTTCATCTAATTCAAAACAATGAATTAAGCAGGAATCTTTCTGAAAAATATCATAAAATATAGTTATTGCTAAATATAAATTATTTTGACATTCTTCAATTAATGTAAAGAGATTATTAATAAATTTGCATTAAGATTTTATTGAAATGTTAATTAAAATCTTTAAATATACCTCCTCAAAATTGATATAAAACACTTTCGATTTTATTTTATAATCGAAAAACTGCCACGTCTACATGTTTTCCTATTTTTCTCTCGTCCTCTACGTTTTTTTTATTTTTATCATTTTCATTTTTTAAAAATAAAACGGATTATTCTAAAAATTAAAATAGTTATTCAAGATAAGCTTTATAATTTGGTATATATTTTAGATTTTTTAACTAATCAATATAACGCATAAATGACAACGACGATGTGTCGCTCCATACTGAGCTTTTGTAGCACGTGTAACTTGCACTCGGCATATCGTACCGGATGCGAGCGAAAAAAAAAACATCGCGCTCGTGGCAACAGAAATGAATATTGTTACTTTAATTATTTTTTTTTGCAATGGCAGACATTAAATGAGAATGATTATGTACAATGTTTAGACTTTTTTAAATAAATACAAAAAGTTATTCGAGAAAATCAGCACGTCTAGAAAAATTGTATTTTTTTTTTTAGTAATTTGTCGATACTCTAGGTATATCTTTACTGAGCATAATGATGGACACGTAAATCCTCTTCGTTGTCCATAGGATTCAAATTAAAGCATCCATTTCCAGATACAAAGGTATTCTCTTCTTCAATCGATGTCGTCATTAGTAATAAAATTTCTGATCTTATTTTTCCAATATCAAATCTATATCTTATCTGATTACTATCGTCTGCAATAAAATTTTTGCTCTTCGAGATAATCTAAAATGGAGACTAGTTTAAAAATAAAATAAGAATTGTATACACCAACCACGACTTGCGAGAACTTATTATTATAGTTTTTATCTTTACAACTGTTTCATTCCGAGAGCTGTTACTAACCAAGGTTAAAGCTGTAAAATCAGTCTTACACATTGCATTCTTTTTGAGCAGGCTCAATTATTAGACGAAAAACATTGTTTTTTGTGAAACGCAAGATTTTGAAAATAATTACTCTCTCTTATAAAAGGAAGAAGGGAGAGGGAATGTAATGTATATTTTCGGATCGGTGAATTCTAGGATAAAAAATAGGATTACTGAGTTATTTAAAGTGGTTATGGTTGCGCATTCCTGATGTATCAATGACGATGGTATTCGTGTTTTATTTTGTATTTGATGACGTGTTGTCTAAATTCGTCTAAAGCATCAAACATGCCTTCAATATAAATAATGGCTCGCTTCCGAAGCCGCTTTACCTCCGCAACATGAAAACACAGATTTCGCCCATAATAAATCTGCATATCCCCGCTTTATAATTCTCCCCACCTTAATTCTTTGTATTTTCCGCGAAAACATCAGTCTCTCAGAAGCCCCGCCCTATTACGTCACGCCTGGTACACGTGTTACCTTGGAGCATCTTCCGCGAGCCTGTTTTCAATAACAGACCGAAAACAGCGTCGAATTTATGTATTGATATAAATAGCTAACAGAAAAGAAAAGTAATTTTGAAATGTAGGAAATAAGCTGCTCACCTTCACTCGGGCCGATCAATCATCTGGCGCAAAGTTGGCCGGCTCGGCTCAGGCCCCCCGCCCCCTCTTACCTGGGCGCCGAGTTTGAAGTGTGCCAAAGTTTTCGCGGAAGACCGAGTGAGTAAATCGGCATCGGCATTAGCCCACCAGGCTCATCCATCATAATCCATCACGGGGCGCATACTCCGCGGATGGAAATTGGAAAACATTTCTGACACAACCGTGCATTGTTATTCAAATTGGAGCGCCTCTTGTCGGCGCCGACAACTTATCCCAACTTATTCCACAGATTTTTTGCGGCGATCCACAAATGGACAGCGGAAATATAAAGTTTTGTATCGTGATTCCAATGTTGTGCCATATTTAGACTTATGAAATGACATATGATCTAATAAAAAAAAATGAATAATTCATGTACCTTTACCGATCTACTGTATTCTAATGGCCTTCCCTATTGTATACACGACAGCTTTTTACATCTAATTACCACATCTCTTCTTATTTTCCCTCTATGATGATCTAAAAAAGGCGATTTTTAATAATTAACATTCTGCAGAAGAAATAATTAGATTTTTTTAGGATTCAAAAATGGTTTTATTTAGACAATATTTAGATAAGTCTGTAAAAGATATGTAAGAACAGCTTAACTCATAATTATCAGCTGATGTCCTGAAATAGATTCATTCTGAATAAATAAATGAATGTGGTTTCTTATCGGCTGTGGATTCCTACCATCTGAAGGGCCATTTCCGGTGGTTCTTGTCGTCTTCCTTCGAATTCTCAGTGTCCTAGCAAAGCATCTGCCTTTATACTGTATCATATCTGCAAATTTAATGGATTTTAAACGCTCTAAGTTGGATGTTGTCTCGTCGGTCATAATTCAGTAGATCTTGTGGGACTGCGAATGGACCAGGCTGTTATCCAGGTCGAATCTGTTTCATTGATACTACCATAGGTGCCCACTGAAGCTAAAAATGTGACGAATTTGCCATACTCATTCTAGAATTGTAAGGACTCGCGTAATAGCTCACTTATATACTCAATAAACTAGGAGTCATCCGAAGATATTCAAATACAACATGGTGTAAGACAAGGTTGCATAATATCTCAATAATCTTGTGAACTTGATAAATGAAGCACTGCAAGATGCAAAAGAAGGGATCAAAATAAACGCATTGTTCAGACGACTCAATTTTCCATCCAGATAGAGCTCCAGTAGATTTTTTTTTAAATTTACATACTTTCACTGTAATCTGGATCAAAGCTGGAGTTAGATGAAAGTGCTGATATGACATTTATCTGGATGGAAAAAATAGACGTGATTTTAATCGAACTCTAAAAATGTGATTATAGAGATGATATGTATCCTCCCTATTTCTGTATAGAGTAGAGTCGTATTCGATGTCTAGCAGTTAATTTACTAACTGGCGACTTGATACGTAGTAGAACAGCTTTGGTAACCGGGAGGGCAAGAATTACCACCACCCTATATACAAGCTTAAGTCAAAAGCGTTTTTGCTTAAGCTTGGGAGATAGGGAAAATCCTGAACTGATGACGTCATTTTCATTAGTTCACTCCAGATTGCCAAGACTTCTTTCAGTCAAAGCCACGAGAAGGAATGAATTATTAAATAAATAAAATTAAGGAAACTTTGCTATTACAAAGTTTTCTCAACTATTATTGTGATTGGACATTTTGAACGATCGTTTTAGTTAATATATATTTATATTTTGTGTATCGTTTCCGATTATAACAATAGATACTATCTGGCAAATACGTTCTTCCAGGTATAAAACACCCCACTCTAGAGTTGACAATACTGCGACTAAGACAAACTAAACCATTTGTCGCGCTCTCAGATACCCCAAGCATTCTGATTAAATTTTTCATTAATATCCTTGACATATTCATGATATACTCGATAATTTATCGATATTTTTAACTATTCAATATGTCGTGTAAATAGAAAAAAAGACTGAGCTCGCGCAGCACGTGTCAACTGCACGTTTCACTCGCACTCGGCGCATCGTACCGCAAGCAATCGGGAAAAAAAATCGCGCTGTAGCAACAGAAGCATATATTATTGTTTTTTATTTTTTTCGCAATTGCAGACAATATTGATTATTTATTCTTTAGATCTTTTTAGTCAAATACAGTTTGTGACATTTAGGATTTATATTAAACGACTTATTAAAGAAAAATCATAAACTTGGGGTCCCCAATATATTCCATTAGTCAGATGAATCATATTCGCAAATTCCGCCAAAATTTGTAATTTTGCCCTTTCTGCAGCTTCCATAGAAGATTTTGGTTCAACATTTGGCTGAAGATATCTCATCACTACGCCAGTATAACGTCTGTATTTCTCTGCTAGCGAGATTAAGGGTTACTCAATGGATAAATACAAAATAAATTGTTGATGGAAGGCACATTATCCTGATTGTCATTATTATTTTCGGAAAAAATACGCTTTAAAGTTCATGGCTACTAAAAATGCGTTTTTTTGTTATGCCTTAATTTTTATTTTGTAGCAACCCTTTCTAAGGTCACTAAACGAATGGGTTGCCTGCGGTCCTACCGTTCAACAACAAAAGATAAAATGATTCTTGTCCTTAAAGTTAAATCCTTGCGATTTTTTCAATTTAAAATGTTTGTGTCTTAAATATTAGAGATACTCGTTAGGTATGGATTTTTTTTCTGACCTTCCCCAACATTGTACGACCTCGGTAGCCTGACTGTGTTTTCCCTTGTGGGTGAAGTCCCTGTATGACGGTTGTATGCTGGAATTTAAATTCATACATTATTGTATCTCTATGAGAATTACAAAATCGTGGAGAGACTACAGAGCGTACGGAGAGGAATGAAGAAAAATATGTTGGCAATTTTGAACAGGGCCAGATCGGAAAAGTCTTATGTTTACACGAACGTATGTGGCATGCAGAAACCGAGAAAAACCATAAAATAAATAAATATATAATATACTATATTCTAACATTTTAATTGACTTAACAATCATTTGAAATTCCGATGGTATTCGATCTCTTTGTCGTTGTTCGAGTCCATAAATTTATAAACAGTTCTGCGGCTTCTAATTTGGCAGGAAATTATATGTCTCCGGTACAAAATCGTGAAACCTTGATTTAATTTACAGAGTCTCGTGTTTTGCGATTGCAAACGAGTTATTAATTTTATAATAGATGCCATAAAAATTGCATTACATCATGAACAGAGTGCACTATGTATCATTAGGCAAATGAACACGAGTGAATTGTGTCAAGAATTATGTCATTTGAATAAATATTCCTGATTATATTGCATATGACAGTAATCGGTTATAAATGTAAGTATATAAAAGTTATATGTATTTTTTATGTCGCTTTTACGACGATAAGCTTTTATGCTTAGAGGATACATTGCAAAACCATAAAATAAACACGTAATAACTTAAAATATAGCCATTTTATAATTTATTTATGATATTTATTGTTGGTAATTTTATTTCATATATTTTCTATTTTTTTTCGAGTTACAGGGTGGGATTTTTCATATACTTTGATTCATCATTGTCGGTAAGCCTCTGTTGACACAGATAACATGAATATTCAGAGGCTACGTGTTTCACCCGATCGACACTCGATATTATTTTTATTTAGCCGGATGAAATTCCCAACACATCTGACATGGCGAATTTGCCAAGTAATATTTCAGACACTTGCGCACATATGTTTAATATACACGACATGTTTGGGGTAACTTAATATGTCACATGGCAAAAGTATTTTTTTCTCATCCCGCACAAGGCATACCAATGAATAAAATTCAGCTGAAATAACGATGTGTGTGACACATTCGCGTTTTCTTAATTTGTTTGCCCAATTTAATATAATTGTATGGCGCGTGACGGTGGCGTAAATGAAAATCTCATTTTTCAAACGTAATCATACTGAAACTCCCTTGAATTTTACTCGTTTTTTATGAAAATTAAGTGTTTTGATCTTGTTACTATTTTTAGCTTTTTTTAAACAATGTTTTGTTTTATTTTTTTAAAAAAAAATACTAGTAATCTGAACGAATATGATTGATCAGTTATTATTAACGATTATTTAATAAAATTATGCATTTCTGACACCATTGAACTAAATTTGGGTATTACTGCCTAGATTAATATGGTTGTAACAATTACATCTATTTTGTATTTATTTAATAATCATCCATGTTTTACCTTTTTTCCTCTTCGTGTATTTTTACGGAGATTCAATTAGAGTAGATCAATTCTTATACTTCAGATGTGGAGAAGACCAAAGAATGTTTTTATCTCGAATATAAATAACAGAAATTTTGAGAAAAATCCTGACATTAGGATTGAGACGGACGTGTCTCTACTGGAGATCGCGTAGTGTCCTCCAGGTGGCAAAGACCTGCCTTAGGATTGGTAGGCTACTTAAATAATAATAATGCCCCACCACGGTGAAACTCCTAGTAAATTTACATAATATTTCTGCCTAATATGTGAATTATCTATATCTATAACCTTCTGCCACCTTTCTTTCAAATCATCCATACCCTTCTTGTAAAA
>JAGXCT010037056.1:0-22289 GCA_022495035.1 Philopotamus ludificatus | reverse complement strand
GATTAAAATTTTTTGAACCATCGTTGGCATTTCCTGACATCCAATATGTCACCGTGAATCTCGCAAATATCCTTTGTAGCCTCTGTCGCTTTCGTTTTTAAATGCTATTGAAAAAGTATACAGCTCCGCAAATGTTGTTCCTAAGGACAGGTTTCTCCCATTGTAGTCAGAGGGATAAAGCAACCATTTTTTGTCTAAAGGCCACGAGAAGTTAGCCGCTACACAAGAGAAACTTATAACATGTTCTTACTGAAGGAGACTATTTTAAAGATGGCGCATCAAAATTCGACTTATACTTCTGCCACATTTAACATACTATCAATAGCATTATAAAATAAATTATCTTTTTTTTATAGTCACTCTTAATCCTCTTATTATTGCAAATTATTAGTGCATTCGTAGTTAACAGTTCAGCCTCCTTATCATCGATACCTTATGGCCGAAGAGCCTGACCATGGTGCTTCAATTGTTTGATTTTTTTTAAAAGGATGATTTCAGTTTCCTTTAATTCAGTCATCTGACTAGCTGATTCGAGATTTAAGCCTGTTTCTTGTATAATTATGTCAGAACATCGTGTCTTTCACTACATGTTTTGCTCACTGGTTTTTAGACCTTCAGAAATATCTGAAGACTATTCCCTTTTCTCGCCACGAATTTTAGTTAACACATTTATCTTGAAAGTTCGTGGATCTCATCTATGTATCTAACTCGAATTTTTAACTTTTGATATCTAACAAATTAAATATACGCCCTAATACTCGTTTAATTAACTTTTTTCTTAAAAACTTGCTTGTTTTTCTGTAATATCATCCTAATTTTATGCCGCACGATGCGTTTCAGGTGGAGTGGGGGTAGAACACTCTAACCCGGCCCACACTCACCTCCCACTCCCCGCCCTTCCTTTGACAAACAAAAGTTTGCGCGTTCATTTAACGAGATCAGCACTCAAAATATCCAGAGAGCCTCCGGAAGGCTTTCCCCTCCCGAAGTTGTTTAGCGAAGGGCGGATGTGTACCCGGGAGGTAATCGACGCTCGGCGCCGAAAGGGTTAGGCCGGGACTTCTTAAATCCCCCGGCCGGAGCAGTTATTGCCTAGGCCGGGGACGCCGTTCACGCGTCGCCGGGCGCCGAACCTGTGTTTGCCGAGACGCCAAACAAATGTATTCAAATGAACGAACGACTCGGATGAAATGTTAACGAGGCTTATGAATGAGCCATCCTCCTGCTGGAGCAAAGCGCTCTCTGACGATTTCCGATGATTGCTCCACGTCGCGAATATCCGTATGCGGGTCTTGATTTGCACGAATTTAATTAGAGACATTTTGAGACGGGAAAATACTAAATCAAAACAATTATCATATTTATCTTAACGAGATTTAAAATTAAAATATTAATTGGATCATTTTCTTATTATTGCATAATCTGTCATATTTGTATAATAATATCCACAGCTTTGATTTGTGTAATTGGATCCGGCAGTTCTAAAGATTATAAGGTCTCTAGAACTTCTTTGCACCCTGTATCGTGAATGCAGAAAATCTGATCGCTGTATTATCTTCATATAGCCTACATGATATTTACGAAGTTTGTTTTCAACGTTTATTGATTTTTAAATATTATTATTATGAATAATCTCACAAAATTTTAATATATTGGCGTTCCTAGCTTGCGAAGAATTTAATACATGCATCTTATCCGTTACATCGTACAATGTAAGAATTCCATTTCTTGAAAATTGAAAGATCTCGGTTTAACCATGTCCCGTCGGTCCGGGACACCGAAGAAAGTAAAAATTCTTTCTTTTGATCCCAGGAGTCCCGAGCATGCGGGTGGGTTGTAGCCCACTTGCCTGACCCCGTTCCTTCTAAACAAAATAAATCTTTTTTTATAACACCCCTCCGCTGCGTTAGTTAAAATTTATTCATCCACGGGCTTGTTTCTTTGTAAATAGGTCGGACCAAAATTTTACCTATTTAATCACGTTCTCCCCCTGTACCTTGCAATTTTTTTTATAGCAAACAGTGCCGCCCCCGGGGGAAGAATCGCGAAAAAATATTTCAATGCTTTTATTATTCATACAAACATAATCTCGAGTGCAAATCTGATAAAAGAAAACAGCTTTTATTTATTTAAAGACGATTTTTTTTATATCTCAGTAATCATTATAAGAAACCTTTTGTCAATCTTAATTATTATCATATGATTAAAATATTTTTATTATTTGAATAGTTTGACGCGATTATATTCTCCTCTAAATTATCACGGTATTTTATTGTACATAAAAATCTGAAAAAAATAAAAACCTATTTAAATGTGCTTCGATCTAAAATATTTTAATACATTATTGCAAAAAATCGTAGATTTTTCTTTAATCTAGGATAATAAAATAACTCGAGTTACCTCTCCTTCTTAGTATTGACCCAATAAGATTTTATTTGGTTTGTTTACTTAAAATAAACTATCGTTGTATTGATTATTGTAATTGAAAATTAGACCTTCCTTATTATTATTGACAGTTGTGACAGTTGACAAACAAACTGACACTTATCTGAAAGAAAGCCATTGTTTTTTTCTTATAAACTCGTATACAATACTCATTTCTTACCTTCAAACACATTTCCAATTAAGATGAGATAGATCCGTATTTAGTACGCCGCTGATTAGACGTAATAAAATATAATACTTTGATTAAGAAAAATAAACAATATAAAATTAAGTACATCTCTTGATATCATCTTTGGACCTTAGGAATTTTAGGAATCTACTAGACTGGATTTTGAATATTTTCAGTGTTTTATTGTACGAATTTTCAATAAACACACACTGGTTCTATTTTTGTACGGGTTTTAAATAATACACTTTAAGAAAATATAACTTGTTGTTTGGCATAAATTTAAATTTAAATTAAAAATGATTGGGGTATCTGCGAGACCCCCTTCGGATGACACGGTTGTTTTCGAGCCGCCGTGATGGATGGGTTAAAAAATATATTTATTACCTGCCTATTTTAATAGCTCGTTCTACATTTTTTGAGCGAGTTAAATCTCTAAACATTATTATGTTATAAAGACATCGCAATTTTATAAAACGATTAAGGACTTAAAAAATATAATAGTATTTAAATGTATACTATATATTTATACTACCCGTCATAGCTTAGAGGTAATTACAATCAAATTATGATTGTTAAAGTTAATTGCCAATAAGCGCAGATAGTATTCAGATCGGTGACCATTCTGAATACTTCTGAGTGACGCTGGTCAACAAAGGGGTGGGATGAAGGCTGACGACCTTCATTTCACAAAAAAATAATTGTCAAAAAATATAAGCTGAATTTGAGCAGCATGGCTACTTCGTTTAAAACACTGCGGTGCAGAAGGCAACGGGAAACCACTGCACTATATATTCCCATGAAAACCATGTCCGTGGTCCTTTATAAGGGGAATCATGCACATGGTCACGATCCTCAGAACTGAGGGAAAGTGGATTAATATCTTCTATATAAAAAAATATAATAATATGTAATCGCTTTACGACTCAAAAAAAAAATATATATTTAGTAAATATTTGAGTTGGATGATATTATAAGTTTATATATTTTTTGCATGTTAGACTTTGAATCGTATCTTCCGCAATAAAAGAGAATAGAATATATATTAAAGGATTCTATTCGATATAATTTTTCATAATTGTACAATTTACCATTACTAATTTGATCGCCGATTTAATTGATTCAATGAAAATTCTATACAACGCTTGGTAAGAGTTTCAAATATAAACTCAAAAACACACAAACTTATACATGTCCATAAAAAGTTTTCAATAGATATATACCCATTTTCATTTTTCAGTAATACATACACATCCGACTTTTGAATATTTACCATCAGACCGAGGAGAACGGAGTATGTAAATACGAGCCGAGCGTCCCGAGCGCGATATTTATCTTTTATGAATTTGCACGGGGGTCCGTATATAATGTAATCAGTAGCCCCGGCGATACTGGCGGGCGCTCCGCCCCCCGCGACACCGCAGCCCCCGTGGGGAGGCCCCCGAAATTTACGTTGCAATCCGCGTGTGCAAAACGGCGACTTATCTAGACACTTATTGCCGCCGACAACTAGTGGGGCCCGGGGCGCAGTCACAAGCTACTGCGGCCCCGTATTAGAAGTCACTGTTTCGCAGCTGCCCAACATGGCTGCGATTGCTATTTATTTGGTTGTGGTGGTCTCGCAGCAAAGGCTAGCGTTGAAAAACTTCAGCTTCAAAGGCATTATATAATAGACATCTTTAGACTGGGATTTTGGATTAAAATTATGCTCATTTAGTTTTAATATGAATTATTATTTAAATGATAATATTTTAAAACACGTTTTTGCTTACAAAAAATATTAAGAAATTAAATAATCCATATAATTGTACTAAGAAGGATGTTGATTTGAGTAAAAATTAAAACTTTTTTAATACCAGCAGGACGTATTAGTTATCATTCTTAATATTTTTTCAGCGGTTGAAAATTCTTTGATCGATTTACACTTTTTTTGCTTTTATTTACTTTTTTCTTACAATTTCTATAAATGCTTAATATCAATCATTAAATAAATGGCCATTTTCAGATACACAACATCATTTGATTTTGTAACATTGTGACTTAAGCCCACAAATGATACTTTTGTCTCACATTCTTACTATATCCTTCGCTGAGGTTAATTCATTGTCTTGGCATACATTTTATAAAATACTTTTATATTTATCCTTAACCAATTAAGAATTTTAGAATTGTTAGTAAAAAGGTTTTCTTTCGGACGTTACTTCAAAATATACTTAACACATTTGCAAACACTACGTGAATTAGGGTCATTTCTTTTATGTCGCGTGGGACACAACGTCAATTGACGTATTTTTTACTAGACAGTTCTGCGTCTAAAGTAATACATCCCTAAAAATTTGTGGGCATGTTAGAACTTGGTATCCTCAAACTCAATTTTATAATAATAATTGTGTATTTTAAAGATTTTTTTAAGAAATTTAACGATTATTAATGTTCCAGGATAATTACATACATTTTTGTCCACGAAAATGTTGAACAAATGATTTTTACTGAGTTTATTAAAGTCAGAAATAACCTGCTAATCCATCAGCTGGATTAAATTACGTTTCTTGGTCTTTATTTATATGACTTTCTAAATAAACTTTCCTACTCGAAATAAACACTTTAAGAAAAACTATCTTTGAAATTATTAATTTAGGGGTGTACGATGGTGTTAATGTTAGGTGTGCTGAATGTGGAAAAAAATACAGTTTTTTTAATGCATTTTATTATTATTCATACATTAATTATATTCTTCATTTTTGCGACATAAATTTTTCAATGGAACTCGCGTATAGTATGCCCTTCTGTTTTAGTTTTATGAGTATTTTTTTTTCATTGATATTACTTGTGTCTAATAATAAATCTAAAAATACAAGAAGTTGACTATTTACTTAGCTTTTCTAATGATCAAAGGATTTACTAATTTAATTATTATTAATTATTTTGTAAAAGCATTATTTGATTGTGTTAATATTTATAATAATATTCAGTTAAAAATATGTAATGGATATTAGTTACTGAAAACTTGCCGCGAATAAAGTAGTAGCTAACAAAAGTAATATTTTTCAATATTTAGGGAAATAGTCATTTTTTATTAGGGTCGATATTTTAATAGTTCTTTTTTATTTTAAAAGATAAATACATATTTTCATTCACACTTAATCAAAAATCACTAATACGACTGTTATATAAATATAAATATACAAGTAAGTTAGATAAAATTAATTTAACTATTAATGTACGTTAGTTACCACGTTATTCTACTAACATTTTTTGGTAGTATTCTTTTATTATTTATTTTATCTGACTATTCTGCAACCCTTGCCTTGTCTTATTCTGCAACCCTTGCTGTGTTTATTTTCTACATTCGCATAGAATATAAAAGATGTTGGTACTTAAAATCACGTTATTCCAAAATAGAGAGAATATTTTTATGTACTTTTATATTCCACAAAAAATGGATTTAAAAAAATATAAGTTATCACCTTAATTAATCTCCTATATTAATGGCAAATATTAACGTTAGGAAGTTAAATTATTAATTATCATAAAATATTTAAAAAGTTGTACGTTTTCATCATCAATTTCTTTTATTACGTACTTCGTATTTCTGAAATAAATTTTCATATGAGAATAAACTTTCTGACTTTCCCCATTCAGCGTATTCATAAATAAGTTATGCACAACACCATAACGAATTTGGTTTTAACACCACTTTAGTACGTTGTATCTGGCGGAGTATTAATGGTGCATAAATTAATTTTGCAAAATGTATCCGGAACAGGCTGAACTCTAAAGCAAAATTGTTACTGTAATTTTATCACTGTATTTTATTAAAAAGACTTTTATGGATATCTGCAATTTTCCGCTTGCCTATCTCACGATACCGGGCAATTGAATGGCTACTAATTGATCCGCAGCACGTTTCCAGTGTTTGCCGCTTTTAAATATTCACTTAATTACTAGTTGAACATAAATTTCGCGCCATTAAATTTAATGTAATTGCATTGCATTTTCAATGCATTTCCATGCCATCGCAGTCAGATGGAATGGGCCAATACGGGGCGACGACTAGCGGAAACGCACTGGCAACACTTAGTGTGTCACGTGTTACTTTGCGCCACGGGAATGTTACTGGTTTAGTTGCCGAAACATATTCTTTTACGACCGTATGTGTGTGTGTGTTTGAGGAGTTTTGTCCCATTTCCGTAGAGACCTCTTATGGCGAGGACATCATCGGTTTAGAAACGGGGAGCTAATCAGCTTATAAACTATCTAGAGACTTTGCGACTCTAAAACCTTTATATAATATCCACTGTATAAAGGAAAACCTTGCTGTGCCAAAATGTACCAGTCTAATATTTATGACGGAGAATAAATATCATGACACATAAATAATATACTATTATAATATGTTATGTTTTTGTTTGTCGAATGATAATTTATCTTAATATTAAATTTTTCGCACTTATTTTTATACATATTGACATAGTATTCCTGGTTGTATATTCACACAACAATATATATAAAAATCTTTTATATTTTTGTAACATTTTTCCAGTTGACCTGAATAATGTGACAGATTTAGTATTATAACTCATTTCGCGTATATCACGGAAAATTCTTGGCAAAGTTGTATATATCAAAAATTTAAATATAAAAGTGAGAAAAGCTCTTATTATTTATGACGTGTAATATTTAAAAAAAATGTTTATTTTATAAACTGGTTGTTATAAGACGTACATTTTTATTAATCAATACATTTGGATGACCGTATCTATGTTTTTATTTAATATTTTAACTAAGAATCAGGATTTATTCTACATGCTTCTACATGCCATAGTTCGAGCTTCATTTTAAAAGCTGTTAATTTCTCGTGACAATGGAGCACTGTGATATATTTTCCTTGTAGTGCCTGGTTGATAGAATTCACAGATTCAAATGTATTGACCAAAAATGACAGGGATATAAGGAAATCCTAAAAAAAATTCTTGCTTGTCGGGCTGAACTTGTTCTTGAATTTCTTTATTTAGTAAAAAAACTATTAATTAAACTTTCCCTTTGGAAAGCCATCTCATGTATGAATGCAATAAGAGTGTTTCGAATTTAGAATCGTTTTCTTTGCATAACTCAAAAAACAAATGAGAATTGGGAGCGTTAGATGTAATAAAGTTTACTGCTCTAATCAATTGATAGAGAACAGTTTTTAACTCATCGAGAATGGTTTTAGAATGAATATTACAGTGTATACCAATAATATCAGGGGATTTTTGCTTAACCTATGTTTGAAACCGATAACTGTTGCGGACCCCAGTTTGCGCACCACTGTCATAGACCATGCAAACCGGTTTTCCAGCTTTTTTCCGACGTTACAGGACAATACACAAAAATAAAATAGGAATTATATATTAGGTGTACTAAAAAGTCTTGTAGTATTTTTTTAATAAAATTCAAATTCATTTTTTTATACATTTTTTGATTTATTTTTACAAAAAATAATTACCGTTACATTATATAACCTTCTGCCATCTATTTTCTAAATTTAAAATACCTTTCTTACATACAAAAATCTGCTGACTAGAATTAAAGAAATCAAAAATGGTCGATTTCACTTTACTTTTTGTTTGGAATGATTTATTTTTAAGAAAGTGTTTCATAGAACCAAACAAATGGTAGTCTGAAGAGGCTAAGTCTGGCGAGTAAGCAGAATACAGTAAAGCCGCCAAACCCAAGTCATTCATGTTTTTCAGGTACAAATCTACGACAAGGGGACGCGCATTATCGTGGAGGAGAAAGATTTTCCCCCAAAATTCCTTCTTTTTGAATCTTTCCCATTTTTTCAGACACTTCTGAGTAATGGACCACTTTGTGGCGGTTATATTTGACGGTTCTTTGATAGTTATAGTTGGTTTTTTTTTCAATTTTAGATTTTATGATGGCTTTATTTACTGTACAGGGTCGTCCACTTCGAGGCTCATCTTTTAGGTCAAAATTTTCGGATTTGAATTTTCTGTACCAGTGTAAAAATTTTCTGACATCTAATACGTCTCCATAAATGTCGCAAATTTTTGTTGTAGCGGTAGTTGCGCTTTTCTTAGAGTGAAACTGAAAGAGTATGCAGTTTTGCAAATGGTCTTCTGAAGGAACAAACTCGACCAATGGGTCGAGTAATTTTTTTTTTATTAAACACAGGCGGAGACTTGACTCGACAAGCACACAATAAAATAACACGTCTTGACTTGTCAAAGGACTAAAAACAACCGTTTCTAAAACTACCCTTTGAAAATACGACAAGACTTTTTACTAGACCTAATACAAGGTCTTTAATATTATTGAATCTAAATACTTTTAAGGCCAAATTTAATTATTTACCAGTAAATATACGTCTAGCACGTGAACCTTTACAATAACCATTAATAAAGTTAAATTGTGATGAGGCTGCTAATGTCATGATATGTCAGAGAGAAGTGTACCAACACAATAATAATTATATATTGATTGGGATTCACAGTGTTATAAATCATATCACAAATATCAACATTACAACAAGACGGATACGGATCGATCATATGTAAGAGTAGCTTATTCTACTCTAGTGGTCTTAGCTTATCTCAAGCACCAAACAGTGCTCCGTGCAGAGTCCTCGAGCCCACGCCCGTCTTTAGATCCTTACATCCAAAACCCATCAATGCAAAATATACTTATATTACTTACGAACTTGCCTCCTCCTCCGGGTTACAAAATGTACCCGATACTTATGCACACGAAATGCCATAGTGCGCCGCGGTATAATTTGATTGAAATTCGATACTCCCTGCATGGCGCTGGTATCGTTCACTGTCAAGTTACGAGGACTAGATTGACTCGCCGTCCCGACATGGTACACAGAGTTCGTGACCATGCTCTGATGTACCGTCATCCATAACATGTTGTGACATATCGCGTTACCCAGAGCCATGGCCCCCTTCCCAGCCAACCCCAGTATTTACCTGCATTTAACTATTAACGTTCGCCCTGAATTTGCCAGCAACCCTTGCTCTACCCCCACCACTATCAAATATATACATATAGGGCGTCGTCTCTATTCGCGACAATTATGGTGATGTAACGTGATATGACATTTCGCGAGAAATCCTAAACGTATTTAGAAATGTGAAGATAAACGATGAACAGCGCGAGGATTTTCTCAATATTTATGTTCGGCAATTTCACGGAAAATTGTTTTTCTGCGAAATAGCATATATAATCTAATGTCGCTAGCTAACCGGAAAAAAAATCTTACGATTTAATACGGAGCATGTGTTTCGAGCGACACACACTCTGAAATTTAAGATAATATATTTTTTTAACACATCTTCGGCGGAAAAACTCATCAAATCCGGATTAAGCTTGAACTTATTAAGTTTCAAAAACAGTTTGGGCTTAAGCATTTTTTTTAAATTTAACAAACTTATCGCATTATATTGGTATTACGCGCGGAATATTTAAACTGGATGGAAAAAAATCGATGGAATATCTTTTTGCTTAAAAGTACGTGTCGCGTCTGCGAAACTATTCAAAGGGTTGTTTTGATCGGAGGGTGTCTCAAATAAATAAGTTTTTGACAGGCCAAATCCCAGTAGACATTCTGCAACGATATCAATTACCTGTTCCCCACGCGTCTGTCGTTCGCATCTTTATCGTTAAGACACGGCGGCGGGGAAGACAACTTGAAGACGTACATGTCTTGCAAATGGAAAACATGTTTACACGCTCACCTCGTATTCTAAAATACAAATATACATTGTGATTTAAAATTTAGATACAACCCCGCCCCCCAAATGTATGTCGCTTGTTTGATATTTTGACATTGTGAAAAATGTATCGTATCAAAAATTAAACACGTAATATCTAAGATTTCTGTATCCCATAATATCTACGATAAGCTAAAAATAAGACAAAACAAAATTATGCTACAATCTGAAAATGAAGAATGATCTACGTCTGTCTGTAATATAACTCGATTCGTTGTTTTTTTTGGCACATTGTAAGAAGCACGTGAGAACATGGTAAAATCTAAAGAAGGAAAAAAAACATCGCATCGGATAAAGCCTCTATATGTGAGTTATCATATATAAGCTATTTGTTTTGCATATTTTTACATTCCAACATTTAAAAAATATTACAATCAATAGATATATTCAAAAATATTTAAAAAAAATCTTTTGGTTTCGAGTGCAAGGGACAAAGAAGCAAAGATTTGACTTCAGTTGTTTTTAGTTTAGTAATGATTTGAGAACTTGTCCGAGATCCATCTAATTTATTTTCCCTTAAAATTAATAATGAGAGTAAATGAGTATCTACTCCGGTTAATAACCTGTAAATCTTTTTATTTATTGTTTTTGCGTCTTTGCTTTTCCTGTAGAAATAAAGAATGATGTGTTTAATATATTAGAAATGAAACTGAAACAATTTGAAATATTTTCTGAATAAAATATATAAATTCGGAAACCCCAGACGCATAGAAAAGACAAATTATTTGAGCCAATTTCAGACAAAAAAAAATATTTAGACTCTTTCTGTTTTGAATACCGTTTTGAACAATATTAAATTGGCTATTCTGCAGAGTTCTGCATATTCATTTTTACTACTAGTTTAAGACAGTGCTCCGTGACACACTAGCATTCCACATGGCGATACTGAATGTACTGAATTTTTTAAAAAAATTACATCTTCTATAAGTGTGTTTATTTTATAGATTTATTTATTTGACGATGGATGAATGACATGACAGAAAATATCTAAATTGCCCAAGCTCGATAGATGTTCTAAATTTGCAGGGAAAATAAGTCACTTACATTTCCTCTTTAGCATTGTCATAAAGACTCTTTAAGACATGATAATCATTATAAAACTGATACCACAAACCATTAAAATGGAAAAAAAATATTACGAATAAAACAATTAGAGAAATTCGCTATCCCACACCACACCATGCGAAGCATCGAGTTGGGAACAACATTAGTTGACTACGTAATCCTGATACAAGTTGATTCACTAGCTTTTCGGAGAGGCGGGCCCCTCTTTGGGTTGGCAGACCAGCATCGCACGCTTTAACGATAGTCTAAAACAGCCGCCGGGTGTGGCATTGCTTCCATCCGAACGAGTTTCCTCGTTACCACTTCGGCCTCGGAACTGGAGGGCGGGGCGAGTTTGTAGGAAGCGGTAATGAAAAGGAATACAGCTCAACGAACTATTCCGGCATTTGCCTTTGGAAGGCTAAGGAGCCGGGTCAACCTAGCCCGGGATAGTCGCATCTCTACACTAATTACTGGTGACAGAGATACTAAGAAGTGTTTCTACATATCTCTACGTGGTTAATTCTAAGCATGTTCTAAGTCCTAAGCATATCGTATGATAGCAGTCATTTTGTATGATGTCAATCCCTTCGATGACGTTTTCATATAAACATGTATATATGCATACATACAAATCTGGTCTCTAACGGATTTCTCACCAGAGACAGTATACCTTAGGAAGGAAAACCCTAATCTGTTAAACAATAATTGGTCTAGTCTCTATACTTTCGCTCCTCTTCCTTCTTTCTAAGGGATCTTTCCAATGATGAAAGGATTAATATTACGCGACAGGGCTAATAATCACTTGCGACCGGCTACTTGAGACTCGTTTTGGGCAGATGTGCATATGTCACTAGTGACTCGTTATAAGCAGATAACGCCTTTGAGAAGAGAACAAACGAATACCGAGACAAACCCCCTCCTACTTACCTGGACACAGTCGAGAGGGTAAAATCCGATACCAACATGGTAGAAGATGTACGTCCAATGCCAGCAATGGCCAAGAGATATAAACTCTTTACAAACAACCGCATACCAAGACGGCTCGGGTCCCCGCGGTATAGACACGAAAAGGAAGCCCTTACGTCACGTGTGAGACTCAGGTTCCTTTGGCCTCAACTGCCATGCGAGACTTTGGTGAGGCCCATGCCCTCAGCGAGTGAGAGCCTTGTGGCTGACAAATGATTAATGATAATGATGACACATAAGGATATGTGTACACACACATGAACATATTTTTTCAGGGGTGTATTATTTTATTAAGTATTTATCAAAGTTTACTTGGGTTTTTAGTCAACTTCATGCAGGATTATGTTGACTATTATATAAAAGATTGTTTATAAGAGATGCTGACCATCAATTGTAATGGTATGGTAGATAGGTGTGTTTCATTTCCGAATTCGGCCTATCTTCGATAGTTTTGAAGGCGATCGAGATACACAAAGTAATTAACATGATACAAGTTAAATAACGATGTAAATTAAGGCATATATAAAAGCGTTTATAGTGGGTAATTGTTTGGATCGACTTATCTGGTCGCTGGTTCGTCCGTGGCTATGATGGATACGGTGCCGCCGGACGGAGCAGGGTAAGCGAGCGGGGGGATAAGTTCATATCAACCGCGCCCGCGAGCTCGTTGCACAATACATAATTTACTCATATAACCAGAATCATGGCTTGTATGTATGTTACCAGATATTTATGTAAGTAATTGGCGCGTTGAAATTAATTAATTTAATGCCATCTATCTCTCGTATGACCCGTAATAGCTTCAATGTAACTACATTCGAATTATGATTGTCAAGTTAATCGCTGCTGAGCCCAGATAGTACTTGGGTTGACGCTTGTCAACACAGGGGTGAGGTGAAGGCAGACGACCTTCATTTCATAAAAAAAATAATTGCCAAAAATATAAGCTGAAAAACGGGCAGCAGCGCTCTTCAGTGTAAAAAATTACTACGTCAATTGTGCAAACCACTGCACTATATATTCCCATTAAATCCATGTATATGATCCTTTACAATAGAAATCGTGCAATACTTCGTTGACTAAATAATTATATTAAAATAATATTAATATTAACCGGTGTCATGGGTTGAATTAATCCTTCGGTGAAATATATAAATTCTGGGAATTCCTTACGACAGTAAGGGACATTTTAAGTATGAGAGACTTATGCCCATGTCATCTTTAGATTTTTATCGAATGGATGAATGGCGCTTTGGATTTTCTGTCATGCTATCCATCCATCGTCAAATAAATAAATAAATCAACTACCAGATTTTGTGTCAGTACAAATTTTTATCATTTTTTTATTTTTTAATTTTTAAGTAATATAAAATGAAAAATAAAAATGTTCAGTTACTAAAAAATGGCATATCTGTTTGCAGAGCACGGCACAAGCAAACACCTGCGGTGTTCTTTGATAGAAAAATTGCACAGAATCTCTCCCGGTTATACCCGCTAATTCCCGTGGGCGAACAAACGATCCTGCTTGTCAAAGACCCCATTAATATTGTATCATCCTGTATGTGTGTGGCCATGGCATACCAGCCTGTATAAAATTGACTTTTGACAGGGGTTGTTATGCGTATCCCGTGCGATGTGTGGTACTAGGCGGAACCCCGCGGCACCTGCGGGGACTGTGGAGACAGCTCCTCGAGACGCCAGTCAACGCCAACCATTTCGCATGTCACGGACTCTCTCTCTCCGGATGCGTACGTCTGTCTCTCTCTCCGCGCCGTAATAATGATAAATGAACATATTCCCGGTATTTACGCTCATATAATATTTAAATGTTCCGGTCGGATCTGCTCGAGACGGGCACAGCCAAGTGGCAATGGGATTGTGTAAAAGTGGCATCTACATTTAATGAGGTTTTAATCAAATACAGCCTCCTGCATATTGCTAATTAATATGCCAACATATTTCAGCAACGTATTATTAACGAGAAATCTTCCGGTTGGCTCGTATCCAATATAAAATACGCTATTTCGGAAATATTCTGCTCATCGGGTCCGCCCACATGCAAAATATTGAAAGACTGTACTTAATATTCTGTCAATTTCCGTACATGCTTCTTGTAAAAAAATCACGTTTTATTTACGTTGTCGGAAAATTGGCCCCGGCATGGAAATATGGCGACCCCGCCCATCCAAATTTTCATCGTTTCGAAATAAAACAATTTTGTTATCATCCAGATATTGGAAGATTTTTTTTTTCGATAAAAATTACATCAGCGAAAATATTCCCCATGTTAAATATGACGTATCGAAGTGTGTTCCTTATAGCAATTTGCTAACCAAACAGCGCGATTGCTATTTCATCAATTTTGTTTTATTTAAATAATATAAAACGGAGGGCATTAGGCCCCTCGTGTGTGCACAGGACATTTTGTGTGCTTTGGAAATTTTGGGGGTTTGTTGAAATAATATTTTGAATATTTGCACTTATCGGATGTAATTTAGTCGACGTAAGCCCAGAATACGATTTTTCTAAATTATTCTCGGATTATTCAGCGAATTCATGTATTAATAACAATATTTAATTCAGAATATATTTTTCATTATTAGGTAGGCTTTTTAACTAATTTTGAAATTTAAATTTATCATTGTGTTATATGATTTCATTCAAATGCATGTATTTTTTTTATGAATACGCTTAATATGCACAACAATCGGAACGTTTTATATATCCTTTATGTCTGAAGTCATTCATCATAAGTTGTTAATTCCCGTCGGCAATATTAACAACAATAAATCGTCCTAGATGGAAAGCGTTGAAGCGGAAAGTTGCTCCTGGAAGTGACCGGAAATGGCGGGGGTGGTAGGCAGGACAAAAGTCCATTGTGGTCCACGGACCAGCGAACGAACGAACAATGTGACAAATAACATCCATTCGGCCATGTATAACTCGCTTATTTATAAAATGCAGCATAAAGAAATATAATTTCAGCCAGTCTGTATGCCCGAAATGTATAATAATAATTCTAGTGATTCGTATTCTGAATGTAAATGGAATTGCACGGCATAACATTAATTAAGCGAGTGTTCTCCGGCACAAAATCAGGGCCAACAATCCCATAAATATTAATTATCAGTATCAGGGCGTATCTTAAGTGTGGAACACATTCGTTGTCATTTTTAAAACGTGATTAATGCGCAACGGGGACGCAAAATGTACCTGGGGGATGTAATGCGTGACGCAAACCGAGCACAGTGGTAGGAAAATATCAAAAAAACAAATAATATAACGGCTTTCCGAATTTTCCATTTAAAAATTAGATATTTTATGATCAGAAAAATGATTTTGGTCTAATTTTATTTGACAAAATTTTATGAAAATGTATGATTTGTGCAACTCCATTTCTCTAAAGTGAACCCTTCCACTCTGACTACTACATCGAATCTATGAGTTACTCTTATTATAATTTTTTTACAAATTTATTAAAAGGGATATTCATTGGGAAAATGAATGTAAAGAATCTATAGGGTTTGATCTGATGTCCGATTAAAAATAACTTTTTTTCAAAATTAAATAAAAAAAAAACTTTGTTCAAGTTGTTTGCTAAAAAATCTTTGGACCAATACGCATGACCCACGAAGCGGAAAAGGTTAAGAGAAGATTGTTGAAATATATGCTTGATAATAATTGCTTTATTGATATTTTATGTATTTTATATAGTCGCACTACATGCCAAACCAATTGTAAAAAAAATGGCGACCATTTGCTTTGGTGCCGTCCTCTTCTATCATATTCCATCTTAGTTACACCACATGCCAGGCAACCTTATTACTCTACTGATGTTATCTAAGCAATTTTTGTATGCAAAAATAACAGTCGCGGTTGATTATTATATTTTCGTCCGTTGATTCTTCCCTGTCAGTGTCGTCGATTCTCTAACCTTCCGGTTAAATTATGAGGGTAGGCTACTAATAATTAATCTATTTTATAGAATTTTTATTTGTTTTACTCTTAAAATTATATCATAATTAAAGATAATTAAATGTATTCAAGTTTTATTTATTATATATATAATATCATCATAGTATGACTAAATAATAAATAATCATCTCGGCAGTTTAGATGATTTAAAAATTAAATTTCTAATTAATTCTTAATTCTATTACCTTTATAAGACAAGTGTATTTACATAGTTAAGTATTTTAGACCTTAGAATGTATGTACTAGGATAGTAATAGATAACTCTTTGAGTTCGGTATTCTTAAATCTAACTTCTTTCACGGGTGTCGTATCGCATCTAAGAATATAGTCGATTCCGCTTAATTGGGACATTATATTGTTTTATGTTGTATTATCATATTGTAATATCTAATCATGAGAAACAGAAAACAAATTAAAAACTAAGTATACGATTCCGTTTATTAGTATAGTAAATTTACAATTTAAATAAATATTTGTAATTCAATATGATTTTATTGTTTTAGAGAAAAGTATTGATGAGAGAGAAAGAAACAATAAAGTCATAAAAATGTATTGTATTCTCTCAATTTGACATTTTTTTAATGATTTAAATATTGTTTAATGCCGAGAAGAATTATGAATAAAACTACAAAAACTCCGAATCATCTATTCGTACTTTTGGTACTCTATTTTATTTTCCAAACATTTTTTTTATAGAATTTTGTTGATTTAGTTAATTCAGTTTATTTATATAGAGAGATCTGTACAAAAAAATAATTGTGTTGACCCTCCTATTATCATTTTAGTGAGGAAATGTTACCAGGTACTTCTAAATACAGTAATTTCGACAAAACAATCCAAAAATATTTTTTTTTGGAATTGGCCACCCCGCATTGTTAAACATTAGCTTTATTTTTGAATAATCTTTTTGTAAAAATGCAGAAATAAGAACAATAGTTTTTACACAATTCTATTTTTTCCTCACCTCTGGCTCACCATGTCATCGGTTAGATATTACTGTGGTATAATTACATACCACATCGAATCTTATGCCAAAACAATGCACAACCACACGTCATGCAATTAATTGTCCAATGTCCGATAGTTGTAAAGCAATTCATTCATTGTCTGTGTATTGTGTCCTTAAATTAAGTATAAAGCTTACCGTTAATATATATTTTAATCATTACAGTCTTAATATCTTAAAGGGCAAGGTCATGTCAGAATTTTATACCCTCGGAATTAAATTCCAAAAATTATATATCTTATACATTATACCTTTTGGTTATTATATTCGCTTTGCGTCTATCGTTATTATGATGTAGTGAATTATTTTTGGAATCTTTTTTCGCGCGCCATTGTGCTGATGTTCCACGCCCCCGGCACAATGGCGTCGCGGCGCTGGCGCCCGCCATCCAGCTCCTTCTTGTGCCGCCGCTTCCTCCGTTCTCTCCCAAATACACCTGTTGTTAGCCGGGCAGACGCATTAATTCGGTTTGAATTATTTGCCAACATTAAATTTGTCATTTCCATTCGCGAATATATTTATAAGTATGCGTATATAGCCGAGCGGCGCACATACCCGCCCCGTGTATAATTAAAGGCGCTCACAACGCGAAAGAGAGGACAGCACTGACAGTAATTTAGGTAAAACTTTGAGCGTCTCTTTTAATTTAAAATTATAACCCAATTAAGCCTACAATATAATTAGATTTCCGAGATACGAAATAATTCGCTTTCAATTCGGCAAAAATTACATAATTGCTTGCGGGATTTGTATCAAATTGTTTATTGCTAGCTGCGTCTGTGTATGAAAGTATGAGTAATTTTACGCTCTCTTTGAACGTTAAATTTAAAATTTTAATACTATTTTAGACATATGTTTATAATTAAATACCATTGAATGTGCTATTTTTAGACCCATAAATATTCTTTCAAAAGATTCTAATCTAGCACATATATGAATATCTTTTATAATAAATGTATAATAATATGCTATCTACTTTTGTTCTTAAAGACACTTGTTTGAGGCAGTCGGGATAGGAAAACTACTGTTACATATTTTCATTAAAGTCATATGAAAATTATTTCATAGGACAACGACGCCATAACGGCCGAAGGAGTTTTATCTTTTATGAATATTATTATGACTGGGTTACAGTCTAATGAATATAACAGTGTTTTCATTGTCGTTTAATGCAACACTTTATTCCAAGCACAAAGAAATTATTTAAGTAAAACTGTATGTATATATATTGTTAGATGATGTAATAATAAATGTAGTCTTAAAATCTCCACATACATACTTGGTGAATATTTTTTTTTTATTGTAAATACACAGCTGTTATTTTTTTCGCTGCTATGACTGTTTTTCATGACGCTTGTCATAAAGATTAAATAAATCTGGGGACAATACGCAGCCTTGTCTTACACCTTTGTGTACGGCAAACTTCTTTGGGAAATTGAATCCAATCTCTGCCGGTACATTCCACGCTTTTTTATTATCAATGAAACACGTCACTACTGGTATTTGGAACTCTCAGCTTTTTTCGATCAAGTATTTTATCACGATCTTCCTTCTTGCGGCGATTTTCCAAATCGCCAGATTTTATTACAGATTGTAAACGGGTTTTTGTCTCCTTTATTACAGTGGAGAAACGTTTTATCTGGGTTTGGCAATACTGATTTTCAAGTATGCGCAGAAAAATACATACCTACTATTAAAAACTGGTAATATTCATAAATTATCTTTACATATAGTACCAGTTTAAGCCCCTTTATCATCATTAATATCCTAACAATCAGTATTTGCTAAAATATTTTTCGCGTAATTTATTATGAATTATTCAAAACTAGACAAACAGTTACCAACAGTTACAGAATTTAAAAGATTAAAGACGAAACTGTTAAAAAATCAGTTTTGCTAAATAACTAAAGACGTACACAGCAACATGACAACATAAAGCCATATGCAGCAAGAATCACACAAAAAAAATCTAAGAGCTTTACAGCATCCACCTTATTCTTCAAATATAGCCATAAATTAAAAATATGACTTTAGTAGAAGACGTAAAAATCAGATTTAATCAAATAGATAATTATATTATTTAATCGAAAGTGTTCCTTGAACTATAGAGAAAGGTTATAGAAAACAATGAAAATTATCGAACAGAATAATATTTTTATAATGCTTGATAAAACATTTATGTTTAATATATTGTCATTACTATTCGGTTTACCCTTTACATTTCGTCCGACTAGGCATGGTTATAAAAAAATTCAATCCGTCCCGTTTATCTAATAGTTTGGTGACCCCTGTCATAGACAAAGAAATCCAATTTTCCTACTTTATTCCGGTGTAATAATATGTTATCTAAAATTACTATGCAAATTCGTCCTTTACAAATGAAATGATGTACTAAACGTCGAGAAATGATTAGGTGTCTATCACAATAATCTATAGAGACAATAGAGTAAGAAACCTTTATTTACAGTATATATCGTGGGGGTCGCATTTAAGAAACTGATAAAAATACAAACACTGGACAATATACTCAGATTATATCTGTATTAACAAAATTAACCTAGTATACTAGGTTATATATATATATATAATATATATATATATATATATATATATATATATCATTTTGGGCAGACGTTCGTATGTAAGTGTATATATATGTATGTGTGTGGTCGCTTGCTTGACTCGTGACTCGTTATAAGCAGATAACGCCTTAGAGAAGAGAACAAACAAATACCAAGACAAACCCCCTTCTACTTGCCTGGACACAGTCGAGAGGGTAAAATCTGATACCAACTGGGTAGAAGATGTACGTCCAATGCCAGCAATGACCAAGAGATGGAAACTCTTTACAAAAAACCGCATACCAAGACGACTCGGGTCCCCGCGATATGGACACGAAAGGGGACCCCTCACGTCACGTTTGAGACTCAGGTTCCTTTGTCCTCAACTACCATGCGAGAGTTTGGTAAGGCTGATGATGATGATGATGATATAATAGTATAAAATACTCATTAATATAAATTCTATTAAAAAAATGTCAAGAATGTAATTACGCATAGGGTACAATAAGGCTGCCGGACGCACGAGAAAGTGTGGCGGGCCACATACACTCCGCGGGCCGCGAGTTGCTCATGCCTGCTATAGAGGGACAAACCAAAAAGCGAATGACTAACGAGACTCCTCGGAGCAAAGAAGGTTCATGGCTAAGGTTGCTGTATATAGCTAGACGCTACTGTAAAAATAAGAGACGTAACTTTAGATCAGGGAAAAAATAAAGGTGATGAATGATGCCAGAGTGCTACAAGATATATGAGACGCTGATTCCGTAGATGACTCAACATCTATTACCAGACATTCAACAATATATAACGTAGTTTTTTGCTGTATTCTATTACCAAGTGAAGACCGCTACAGGCTCCACCGTAGTAGCTGCGATGCGGGATGCAGAATGCAGAGAATCCTGGAGAGACAAAATCAAGAACGTTCGGAACGAAAAGGATCACGATCCTCAGATATGAGGGTGCCGACCAAAGAGATTACCTATCAAAATAATAGGAGAGTCGCTTCGCCGACGCCATCGATGCAACGCCACATTGTGACGCCAATTAGCGATCGAGACTCGCACTCGTTACATGAAATTGCGTTTATTTGCAGACGCCTTTCCCTTTGACCCATAACACATTATACATGCGCGAATACAATTAGATAACACTGCAGTATATTACACGGGACGCCCCGCCGACATTCTCCACGGGCACGACGCGATGCAAGCAAAACTTTGTGTGTTGAACCATTCAGCACAGTTCGGCTTTACAATTTGAAGAGGGGCGGGGGGCGCATTCGCCAGATGGCCGCGGCACAAACGGCTCTTTGAGAGACAAAGGAATTCTTGCCCTAACGACATTTCCTATTATCGGCAATATTTCCTATGGCATTAATAACATACTTGAGGCGCCGATCCTCGCACAACTTTATTATAACCATATGACCGAATGCGACAATCGTCGCTCGAAATCCCCAAATTTAAATTCCACCATTCTACGAAAGTTGAGAGTCCTTTTTATTTATCTTCCCAACGTCCGGATATCGGGCAATAATCTGATTGCGATTAATTGAAATTCATCAGAGAACACAATTTAAATATCTGATGTAAGCGGAGCCTATGTTCAAGGATGGGGAAGGACGGGGGTGGGATTCAGAGAGCGGTACCCTTTAAATATTAAACATCCATTAAGTCTGATTTCGGCATTGAAGAAGTGACGGAGGGAGGGGGGGAGGGGTGTCGATATTGGGCAAGTTGGCGCGATATGCCGAAGAGACTTCAATTTAAATCGCAATATCGTATTTCGGTGTCCCACTCAAAGATGTCGACTTTGGCCAACTATCTCCCTTTAGACTTTGTCGAAGTTTGGCCTTATCGTTTGCTCTATCAGTTCTGTTGTAGGTCCTCCGCCCTGCTCGCTTCCCCCGCGCCCCGCCGCCCCCCTAACCCGCCGCATGGGGTCCCTCATTTCATCCCACCCTCGGCCTCTGTGTTCCTCCCTGCAAATGACATGTCACCCCCGAAAGAGACGAAGCCCGTATAAAACTTGTCAGAACTCTGGCCGGCCATTGTTGGGATATTGCTATCCGACGTTGTCTCACCGTAAACTTGAAATATGCTCCAGGCTCACAAACGGATCTTTTATGCTATTTTTTGATTATTTTAATAATAACATGCTAAGACAGATAATCATCCTAAAATAATGTTATAAAATCACATTTTGTGTTCTTATGCTTTCGCTATATAGAATGTTCCCTCTTTCGAGATGACGGACCAATCAGAGCGTCCGCATCCCTTTCATTGACAATAAATCTTCATTTTTCATACCTGCTACAAAAACTCCGTTTTTGTCAGTCAGCAGTTGGT
>JAGXCT010037055.1:0-112903 GCA_022495035.1 Philopotamus ludificatus | reverse complement strand
CCAAGAGAGGGAAACTCTTTACAAAAAACCGCATACCAAGACGACTTGGGTTCCCTCTGTATGGACGGGGAAGGGGAGCCCTCACGTCACGTGTGAGACTTAGGTTCATTTGGCCTCGACTGCCATTCGAGAATATGGTAAGGCCCATGCCCTCAGCGAGTGAGACCTTGTTGGCTAGCAAATTATGATGATGATGAAGATGATGATGATATAGCTAATACGTACCAGTAGTAATAACTAAAAATGCCACCATGACATCATTACTATTTTGACGACGTCATATCAATTGAATTTGAAGCTATTTGACGACCGATATGACGTCATTGAGCTCACAGGAAAGAAATACTATATGTAAGTACATATAACAAGACTATCTATATTCAGAGCTCTATAACTGTTATTTTAGATTAATTCATCCTCCATAATTCTTGTTTATTTTGTCGATTTGTATGTAATTTCAGTCTTGGTATCTCCCGGTAGAGTCTACAACGGTAGAGTAGAGAAATATCTTTTATGGACTCCTTTACATACAAATCATTATGTTTTTAATAAAGATACGTTTATATTATTTACGAGATTCTCATTGAAAACAGCCGGCGAACGCTATTCCCGTAATTTTGAAAACTTCTTTGTTTTTCGCGGTTGCGAAGATAGACGAGTTGTTAGCTTTGGCCTACATGTTGAGACAAGGATGTCACGTGACAATACGTGGTGTCGGTGCCCCCTTCGCGTCTTCGCAGACGGGAAATCCCAAAACATTCAAATTTAGATCTATCAATTTCTACTTTCACCCTCAATGTATAAACGTCCCGCTGAAATTTATGACACAGTGTGTTCAGATCTCGGCACCAGCCCCGCGGCACGTGTGTGCTAAATAAATTGAATGACAGCTAGGGGCCCACGTTAGTTTTTTCGGCAGAGAATTTAGGCTTTTTAGCTCGATATAGCGGCAAGTTGGAAAATTAAATTTTTACATAAAACCGGAATTAAACTAATGGGCTGGCCCCATGCCAGTCGAGCCGCCCCGAGCTGATCCCGATACTGACCCACGCAGATACGACTGATATTTGCTCATCCGACCTTTATTATAGTTTAGATAAAAAATAAATAAACAACCGCGATGCGGATAAATATAACCGATACCTTCTATTAGTGTTACGGTAAGCCAAAATTAAATGAACGCGATATTTCATAAATATACCCCGAGTCTTGATTATATTATCTGGCAAGCTGCGTGTTTTTGAAAGCTCGAAATATTCCCGCCGCATATATCTTCAATATTGCCAATACATTTCGTTTTTATTAGTGGTTTTTCGTAATCGATGTGACAATTTATTAATTGTTATCAATTGCGATCAGAATACTCACTCGTGCTCATCACAATGTGCTCTTCCACTATTTTATAATAGTTTATCTTAGCGGGTGAGAGCCGTAAATAACCATTAAAGTGGAACAAAAACAGCCACCGGATTAGACTGAACGAGCTTGAGTATTTTATTCAACCACGTGCATCGCTTTATTGCCGAATTTATCGTTAATAGCTTTTGTCACATCGGCGTGACAGCTGCATACACACTGCACACGTTAGCGACACGTGCTCTGTGAAGCTAAATAAATCGAGAATTAGCTATATTTTTTTATTTGTAAATTTATTCGCGTACGATAGATCATAATGTAATTTTTTCTAGTGATTAAAGGGTTAACGAATTTTTGAAATAATTCAGAAGCTAAGCACACATCTGATACGAACGAGACTGCGAACATCACTTGGCCATGATTTTATTTTGATATGTTATCGCGGATCGGTTTTGATGTGTGGTATTTATGTGGAAGCAGGTGGTGATCTTTATCCACGACCCATTTACACAGTTTCCGACGTTCAAGATCTCGCGCTTGCGATATTGCCAAAATCATTCAAAAGAACGCATTTTTTCGGGGTTACCATAAATTAATGTAATCATGGTCATTCGGAAGATTCGCCGGTGGCGGCGAGAGTATTGTAAGTTTACATTGAGTCTATCGAAATCGACACAAATAGACCGTCGCAGTACAAATTTAGGCGTCCAATCTTCCGTCCCCCTCGGAGCAGAATCTACTCTCACTATATATTCAAATGCTCGGTGAACGTTTTCACGAAAATATTTTTATTTATTAATTATTTTTATTTTCATACGAAAATGTATGCGCGTTTGAAGTATTTGGCCACTTTCTCTGAATTAACGACACCCGTATTATAAATTTGATAATGCTATCAACCACTCTTCTGAATTGACGAATTTATAGCCATCGAAGCCGTAAATGTCAGATGTTATCTCGCTTTAATCTCATCCACCGGTGATATAATAATTCAGCGATATATTTTATTAGGCATAGTAGAATATCTCGAACCATCTCATGATGCTGCTCTATATATAACTATGCTTTTAGTCATTTTATTGACTGTTGCAGAGTGTAACCGAATGAAATTTAATAGTCTATAAAATGACAAATGACACATAAACGCATTAATTTTTATTACTGTAATAAATATGCTAATTTCGCTGTTATAACTAAATATAGATCGTACTACTTTTATTCTAACCAGTGTCAAGATTTGTAGATACCACTGCCAAAGGTAATTTTGTACTTGGATAGTACCTTTCTAATAAATCTATGATTTTTTTTATTTCACTAAACAGGCTGTTTGTGAGTTATGCAACCCACCACCCTCACAAGTGATTATTTTATTTATAATTTTCTTGTTATGCCATTATCCATCGTCAGATAAATGAATAAAATAAAATATATAATGTATAGTTTGTAAATGTTTGACTGACACATATGCAATTTTTCATACTCGTTCGTGATTGCATTTTTGCATGCAATTTATATCATGTGAATCTGTATTATCCTATGACAGGGTGATGCGATTTTTTTTTATAATTTTTGATTGATACGATACATTTATTCGTTCCTGAAAATATAGCTGACATGTTAAAATATGAGATATCTAATATATAAGGTAAAACGGAAAGTAATGACATTTTTTTGCAGTGGCGTTTTTACATACGTTTATCATCGACTGCTGTCGAGTAAACAGGTAAAATTTGGTATCATTTTGATTCTCTATTTGTAGTCTACAGTGTTACATGTTTTCGTTTTTTTATCCTTAGTAAATTTATCAAAACCAAAGATTGAGGAGATATAAGGTAAAACGAAAAGTAATGACGATTTTTTAACATGAAAAAAATATATTTTAACAAGCACTATACAAATAATATTACAACGTAAGATAATTTCCATTGTTCTCTATAATCTTTCTTAATATTTATGAGTAATATTTCCTCTCTTGATGATTATTGTTGAGGTTTTTTATTATTAAAAAAATACTTTTCTTTTTTATCACCAGTAACAATCCCTTTTAGAAACGGATCGGTCTCATACCTAGACGAGAGTGACGAAGACAGGTTGAACTGTCACCAGGGTACATGCGGTACCAAAATTCTTTTCAACTGGTCTTGTGGTCTTGACCAGGGACAGCTGATATCTTGTGACAATTCCTCTATGGTTTTGCGATGGTCCGATTCCACCAATTTTAGAGGTCTTCCTGATCTTAGTTATAGTTTAAATTGTTTATCTTCATCTATGGCATTTTTTAAGTTTAAAGACGTCTCCATAAGATTTCGCAGATGGCCTTGGTAGTTTTTTTTGGCTTCAATTCCTTATCGAATAAAAATAGCATAAAAAATCGTAAATATATCTCCTCAATCTTTGGTTTTGATAAATTTACTAAGGATAAAAAAACGAAAACATGTGACACTGTAGACTACAAATAGAGCATCAAAATGATACCAAATTTTACCTGTTTATTCGACAGCAGTCGATGATAAATGTATGTAAAAACGCCACTGCAAAAAAATGTCATTACTTTTCGGTTTATCTTATATAATATTTTCAGTTACGATTATGTTTAACAAATTAATGATTGCATTACTTCGTGATTTAATTGATTCGGAATTTTTAACCTGATTTATGTTTTAACGCTTACTAACTGATGTCGTTTCAAGCAAGTTTTCTGATTAATAAACTTAGCATAAATGATTCATTTATTAATCGTTAGTAATCGTATTTATAGTTTTTGCGAAAAATGACATAATAAGCAATAAAAATTATCAAACGATTTTCACGCTTTATTCTTAACAATTATATTTTTATAGTTGTGTTAAAGCTATGATAAATATTTAAAATTAGTTAATGGTTCTTGAACCGCTTTAACTCAAAAACCATGCATAAAATTAACAGGTGATCTAAATAATAAAATATTTCTAGTAAATATATTTTATATTTTATCATAATAAATAATCTTATAATCTAGTGTTTCTTAACCTGAAGTGTGTGAGATGTTAAACCTTAGATATTCAATAATCTATTGCTTGCAGTATTTCATTTGCATTTATTATCATTTTTATGCAGCGATATGATTTTATATCTATTTTATGATCTTATGTTGATATATTATTTAAATTATTTTATTCTACTTCTCTAAAGTACAGGATCCCTGGAGTGCGAGAGAAACGATCATCACAATATAAAGTTAGGAAACTTGTTTAAGTCTAATTTGAGATTGATTCGAAATCTCTATCATCAGATTTATATTATACAGTAACAGTTTCTTCGTGATATTTTTTTTAGAATTTTAAAATGTATTTAAAAGCAAACAACTAACTTTTAATAGGCTTTTGTCCATCAATGTAAAAAATACATAAGTACGTATAAGAAATATTTAATTATTGTGATCAAATGACCTTACATAATAGAGAATTTTCAAAGTACATTCATACCTTAGATTTCTCTCGGCCAAGTTCATGGATTATACTCAGCGAACGATACTCAAAAGCATGACTATGCCACTTGAGATAATGAGATATTTTTGGACAGCTTCAGAGACCGTCTGGAATGTTAATCCAGATATAGATTTTTTTTAATACTTTGTTTTACTATTCAATTTTTTTTTAAGTGAGGATAATACTCTCATAAATTCAGCTGGAATATATAGTTTACACCGATTGCTAATGCCGTTTTATAGCGATGACTTCAGTTCAGTTTCGTAAGGATGAATGGCTCATTTTCAGATACTCTATGCCAAGATGTTTCTTTACTGATTTCTGGCCAATTCACCTATGATCCGTACATATACATCGGATTATATTCGCACATACATATATTGCTTAAGTATCTTTTAATAAGTCGAGGAATTCTTTTCATCTTATTAATATACCACTTATGAATCGAACGATGCAATAACTTATAATTAATGATGCTGTGTTTGATTCCACTGTAACTGACCCTAGATAATCTAACTGCTATACGTGACCGGTAGAACTACACGAATAGACATGATTGAATTTGTTTATTTAGTTAATTGTTTATTTTTGTGGATGTGAGCAAAATTTGGCTATTTCTTCTTAATCTTTGAATATATTTTTAACATCATTCATTGATGTATTTTTTTTTATTTAAAAAAAATGTTCTCTATTGTTGTGTTGGAGGTAAAAAATTGCTTTTCTTTCTGCAAATCGTCTAGAATCATTTCTCTTTGTTAAGCACACATGTCATATCAACGTTTTGGTTTTGATACTGTTGTAAAAAGTGATTTTTTGCATTGTCTCATTTTTACCAACTATAATAATAAAGTAATTTATCTTGGCATGTCAAAATGTTAGAGTGGAAAGCTTCTACTTCCTACGTAAAAATGTAACCGTTTATTTCTGGTTATCGAGGATTTATTAAAATAGCTTCGAATACTTGCGTATTTTCATATTTTATATGAGAACAAAATTGCATTTTGAATATAAATGATGTGTTTATGAGATTTTTTTATAATAAAAATCTGTTCCTGGGCTAAGCGATTAGAAATGCCAGAATTTTCTTTTTTTTATTTGCAAATAGCAGGTATTTCTTCGATTTTAAGATTTATTTTATAATTATTATTATAATGTATAATCATGATGATAATGTAATATTTTCATTTAAGATGTAATATGTAATAAATCAATGAAGGTTATTCGTGGGATGAATGATATATGTTGAGCTGTTAAGTGAGCGCTGAAAGACGCTATTAACACTATCAGGAATTAAAAATTACACAAATTAAAATTAATTGGATGACATATTTAATTTAATTTAAAATGCCATATTTTATAAATCAGGATTTTTATCATACTTAGATTTTGTTGAAATTTTTATTATTTTTATTAATTTTCGTATTATGCCTCTGTGAAGCAGAGAGCTGATAATTAAATCCAAAAATAGTCTGTGGTGAATTATAGCAATAAACACGTGTTTAAGAGTCCAGAATCTTCACAGCATTCATTATACGCGGTCATTAATTCTGGCACGTTGTGCAATTTTTTTAGTACCTAGTGAAATGATTTTATTTTTTGCAAAATTTTCCTCCATACTGCGTTTAAATTATGCGTACGCGCCGGAAAAACTATTGACCCATTTACAAATTCAAAGGCTGTTGGCACTGTTTAATGAAATGGTTATTTTTAATATTAATGCCATACGACTCTCTATATTTAGATTTTTTTTTCAGCGGCGGGGTATCGAGGAATTTCCACGATTTCCCTGGCCGTGAAATTTATATTTAATAGCGCGAATATTATACGAATATAATGTAATCGCTAACTTTATTTTTTTCGCTAAAAATATTGGCTGTTTTCAGCATACGGTCGACGTATCTATTTAAATTTTGATGAAATTCATTAGATGTCGTTGTTTCGTGTTATGTTTTTCAGTAATATATTTTTTTAAATAAATATGATAAATTATATTATTCTTGTATAAAAACTACTTTAACGTTTATAATGATACAAGATTTCACTCTTCGCACTGTCATTTTGTGACGTAAACAGGCCTCCCTGCAATCAATGCCCACGTAATGACATATGATTTACCGCTATATGTCATATATGATATGATTTACTTGGCAACAGTGTGAGGAATATTGGCACACTGCATAAGACTATATTCTCGTTTGTTCCAAAAATCGGGTTATGAAAATGGATTTTGTTCCAGATTCACAAAAAAAAAAGCTTTTTTTTTCACAAAATTCGGGTCATTTTATTTGCTAACACTTAACATATATTTTTATTAGTAATAATTAAATATATATTATATTTACATTGCATTTAATAAATGCACTGATTTTATTATTACTAATTATCGATTTGTAACTGAATATTTATAATATTTTCATTATCGTAAATCTGATCTGAGTCTTCATTTCTGGTATTGAGGAGGAGTGACATATATATATTTATCAGAGAAGACTTGTCAAATCTCACGCTACGTCACACGCATGTCATATCGTGGACACATAATTTAACCACTATATTTTCTATTGGAATATATGGCATTTTTTATTTAAATTAAATTATGTTCGTATTTTTAGAGAATATTTATGATTATTTGCATCACATATTTCTGAATATATCGCTATGGTAACACCGGTGGGACTGTTGTCAATTCATAACAAGTGCCGGAAGCTTTATGTAAAAATCACTTGGATAAGAATGTGTTCATGAAATTCATAGGAACATCTAGAACCCTTAAGTTTCTTTATTAAGTTCAAGTTTTAGCTATATTATTGGATTTGCATATTTATTCACGTATGGGATATAATTATGTCAATTTCTGTAGCGGTAAAGGTTTAATGATGAGGTGCCAAAAGGGATCAAGCTCAATTCTCGCAAACTCTCCTGTATTTTTTCATAGTGGCAACACAGTTACCTCTCAAAAATGACAGCTGTTAAGGCGAAGTTTATACGTTATGTGTTTGATAGTAGAATTTACTGCAATAAAGTGAGTTTTTAACATGGATTTCTTTTTCATCTTATTAGTAAATATAACGTCCCGTCATAGGGTTACAATATTATTTAATTCGTAAAAAAAGTCACTACTTTCGTAAATCTAAAATACATTTTTTTTAATAATTAATTCACTACCATGGGGAACCATGGACCATGGGATCATTAGTAATCCTGGCCGTCTCTGTTGACCAACTAGCTCCACTCAGAATTCACCCATCTGATTAATATTGCATTCAGTAGCAAGTGTTTCGGACTCTCACTACTACAAAATCCGGACCATTATCTTTAATTAGGAAGTCAAGTCAGATCGATTTGAATGACTTTTTTTAAAGATATATGAAAAAATTTGAGCGACTCGGTATATTCCACTATCACACCAATGGCAACGGCCCGTAATTTTTTTTAAAATTATTTAGTAAGCTTAACATAACTGTCTATAATCGTAATTAGGAGGCTAGTGGCCTGCTAATTTTTTGCTATGTAGTACCATGAGTAGTTGATGAAAACGTAATTTTTGTTACTCAATATAATAACATTTTAGGTTGCGCGTGTCGTTATTTTTTTTAAAAAATAATTTTCACTTTGAGTCGTTACACGATCGAACTATTGTGGCTCCCAAACTTATTTGGATTTTATATACTCAGCTGTATATTTCTATGCGTAGTCGTATTCGTAACACCCTCATTTTTTTTTACACAATAGAAACGATCCACCAAAAACCGTGTATAAAAAAAATCTTGTAAAAAGTAATAGAATTGCATAGAAAAATTAAAGAAAAAATTTAATAAATAAACTACAAAATATTTTTCATACATCATCATCATCATCATCATTTGCCAGCCACGAGACACTCACTCGCTGTGGGTTTGGGCCTTATCAGACTCTCGAATTGTAGTCGAGACCAAGGGAGTCGGGGTCTTACAATGGCATGAGGACTCTCCTTTTAAGTGCTCCTGTGGTGGCCCAAACCAGTTTTTTTTATAAAGTGTTTTCCTTCTCTTGATCATTGCTTGCATTGGACGTGTATACCATTGGCGGTATCGGATTTTACTCTCCTTATCGTGTCCATGAAAATGAGACATGGTTTGTCTCGGTATTCGCTTTCCTCTACTCTAGGAGTTCCGGCGACTATTAAAGCCACAGCTTTACAGTCTCAACATTAACCTTGTTGCATAATAGCAATCCTTTCATCATGATAAGGATCTTTCCAAAAGAGAGGTGTCCTTAGTAAGGAGGAAGAAGGAGCAATAGTATCGAGACTAAGTCGATTATCGACTTTCATTTTAGGGTTTTTCTTTCTTTTAGGAGTTAGTGGATATCTATATGTATTTTAATTAGGAAAAAAAATATATTAACGACATGTCTACTAATGTTTTAGAATCGAAGCTTTTTGTTTGTTATTACTGTCCTGTGTTGTTAAATTTCTTATACTAGGAAATCTGTTTAACAAGTTCTTTGTACATTTCTTGATATCCAGTCATACAAATCTGGGGGTGCTGTCGGAATTTTAAAGCTCGTTTTAGGTTGGGATCATAAGTGAGATATGCAGTTTCAAACTCTAGGCAAATTGCATGCCCTCTACAACGAACTTATTTTTGATGTATATCCATTGCTTAGGAATCGCTGAATTTATTTGTTTATATGTCTATAGCGCCAATCAGCCATATAAAGTTCGACAGAGATTTTTAGGATACGGGGTGGTGATGGGTTGTTAGACTCACATTCACTTCCTGGCCAGTGTATATTACCTTAACCAGCGACAACCTTTTTTTAACATTTTTTTAACCATCATAGATTAATGCTAACTACAAGTTTTGGCCATGTTTTTTTTTAAGATGCGATGTTGTTGAGTTGTTAGACTCGCATTCACCCCTTGGCCCCAGTATCATAAAGATTTCATAGAATTCGAGTTCACTAAAAGGGTAACCTATCCGAGTATTATCTGAACTCACTTTATGATAATTACGCTATCATTGTTTTAATAATAAATAAGCGAACCTACTGTTTATAATATACAACATTTGGAATGATCTCACATATTTAGCGAAATGATTTTGGAACGAAATTATTTTTAAAATTCAAGCTACCAATGCACGTTTTTTCTGTACCTCTCTCACTTGTGCGAATCACGTGTAAATTTGTTCCAGTGCACCTTTCTAAATTCGTCCATCCATCTGGTTTTCACCGCGTTCGTTTATCTCTTCCTAATGTTGCAACTTTGTATTAACAGCACATTCCTAATGATCTCGAACATGATTAAAATAAAACCTATCGCCTATGTCGTGACGCATATTTTAACATTGTCGTTTAGGAAACATGCGAATATTCGGCTATGACTACTGCACAAATTCGGCGATAAACCGCGTGGGCGCATTAATGGCATTTTTGTCGAGCTCATCCTGTAGTTTGGAAGGTTATCTTCTACTGATTGTAAAAATAAAGATTCGCGATGTAGACGACGTTAGATGGGTCAGAGCTATTTCCGTGCGACTCTGTGCAGAAGTACTCCGGGCCGATGTGGACTTGTCTCGTCGCGCTAGAACCGCAAAATTTTAGCATACAGGTGCAAGATAAACAAGCTCTTGAAATTTTAAGAGTTTTGGCAGTGGACCTGTACAATGTCACGATTTTCGAATGCCCCGCTTGAAGGTCAAATGTCGCACCGGTATTAATAGTCTTTTGTGCAATAGGAATAACCGACTGTCCTGGCCACCGGGAAACGAATACCGCAAATAGAATATAATCGTCTCGCTGCGTTAAATTTAGCTTATAAAGGGTTTTCTGCTTTTAAATGTATGGGTGTGGTATCTTAAAATTCATCAGTATCGTTTTACTCAAAGTCCGGCTATTCTTGGGCCGTGTATGTTTTCAATCTTGCGCTATTTAGAGCGGAAATGCGTTTCTGTGTGCGTTTTTTCGAATCGTAAAAATGTATACTTAACACGTGGTAATTGGCAATGCCGATTTTTTCGGCAGATGTACTAAATTTTACAACATAATATATTTTTAGTTCTCAATTATACACGTCGATAAAACGTATAATTCTAATAATAATTGCTTTTACCCAATCACATGATTTTTATAT
Source organism: Philopotamus ludificatus (assembly GCA_022495035.1). NCBI lineage: Eukaryota > Metazoa > Arthropoda > Insecta > Trichoptera > Philopotamidae > Philopotamus > Philopotamus ludificatus. Next base: position 101,965 of record JAGXCT010037055.1, on the reverse strand, counting down.
TTTTTTAAGATTATATTCATAGTTCACAATTTTATAATTTTTATGCCATTTTCGCACATTATTATAATTGCCTCTATATATTTTTGAAAAATTAATACTAAAAAATGAAACGTTTAAGGATGTCAGTTTTTCTATTACCTTCTGCAAAATATGTAGGTTAATGTTTTCTGAATGATCGATTAATCGTGCTGAAATGATAATAGATATTTTTTATTCAATCCGACAAGTGACTAACACATACCGACGAATAGTATAAAATCTCATTTAATGCGTTTATTTTTAAAACGGTTTCAAATTTATGCGCTACATATATTATGGGAATTTATAAAAATACCATAACCGTATAATTAAAATACTTGATTGCATTGTCAAAGAAAAAAAAATACTATTCATACGATGAAAATATTTTAGCAGCTGTTTGCAAATATTTCTGAATAGATAACAACGATAATTACTAATATACATTTTATTCAGAATGTGAAAAATTATGTATGGCATTAAATTTTTCTAGATTTTTCATCAGAACTGTGAAATCGTCAAACACACGAATCCTATTCCTATTTTAAAAATGTATTTATTCTCTTAATGTCTGGTTTTAATCAGGGCTTCGAACCGTTATATTTCGGTCTGGTTTTCGTTCCGGCTTTATTTGAAAAAATATATCAGTTCCGTAACAGTTTTTGTTCCGGAATAATAACTATTTTTTCAGTTTTTAAATCAGCTCTGTGTGATAATTTTTAAAATTGATTTTATTTAAATTTAAAATATATAATAAACCGATATGAGCCGTTATTTTTTTCGGTTCAGCTCTGGGGTTTCGACATAACAATGTTTTTTAGCGGTTTTTGGTTAAAATAATCGCTCGGAGCTGAAAAAAAAAATCTAAAAAGGTTATTTTATTTTTAATTGAACCGGAGCGAAATCCAGAAAAAAATACGGTTCGAAGCTCTGTTACACGGCGTTGGCAGATTAGTATATAGATATGATTGAGCTTTTATTCTAAGTACTTAAAAAATAGGAGGCTATTCCAATTGTTTATTCCCGAAGCATGACTTTGATTCCAAATTCGTAGTTTTTATAAACTTTATTATGCGAAAAGGGCTATATTGTAAAACTTAAATTTTAACCTATCTTGTGGAATATTTTTATAAGCCGTGGTAAACATGTTTTTAATAAATTGTATGTATTTTTGTACGCCAGTGGTCGGTAAAATATTTATATTGTCTAAAGCGTCATTTTTAATTTTAAAAGGTATTGGACTGTTTATAGTGTCATTTTTCATGGCGATGGTGGCTTTTTAATACATATTATAAAAAATCGTTTTGGAAAATGCTTCGTTTTGTTTTAGAAATTATGTATTTATTTACAAAATGCAGGTTAGGCTTTTCTTTACGTATTTGGGCTTGTATTACATATTTTATTATTGACAATATTTATTTACAGTGTCATCGTAAATAGTTGAAATCGAAAAGATACTTTTTCATACAAGAAAATCTGTTTTGGAAAATAATAAACGTTTATTAATTCACTCTAGCATTTTTAAGTTATTAAATCTGATTAATTCCAGATCTAAATTCTCGGTTTATACTGAAAAATATATTTATACTTACGTATTATATATATTAGTAAATTATTTTTGTTGATATGTAATATATAATAATAATATAGAAAGTCATTGCGTACGTACGTTATTCAATAAAATGATAAATTTTATTGTAAGAATCTCATTAATTTAATTTTTTTACCAGTGCCATAAAAAAATCTCGTGCCACCTAGTGGCACGCGTTCTACAGTTTGCCGACAACTGGTGTATACTGTTCCAAATTGATAGGTGGTTTAAAATTATCGATGCTTTCTAAATCCTATTGATAGAAATGATTTAGAAGATCGTCACGTCCACTGCGGCTATTGATAATTGCCCACGAATACGTATTAGCGGGGGAGTCCAAAGATATTTGCACCCAGTCATCATATTTATGTATAGTGAGTGTCCATTTAAACGACGGAATTATTTCCTAACCGAAAGTTTGCACCGAATCGATTGCCGTAATTCGTTATGCATTAAAATGCATCGACGATAACTAGCCATGACATCATGCATTCAATGCACAATCGATATTGGGTTGAGTAGGATGTTCCCCGAATTGTTGTGTCACCTTGGTCGGGGTGATCTAATCGGTATATGTAAATACTGTATTTTGTAATCATGACATAATTTATTACGTTTTAAACGAAAATATTTATTTTTTTATCATTGAATACAATTCAATTTGTCTCCAAGGCCAGGGAAATTCTAATACACATAACTTCTGAAACAATTTGCGGTCATTAAATTTCTTATTATTTCTTCTATGCTCGTAAATTTGGTTCGCTTTGATTTTTATCACACTGTTGTTCACAAATTTGTGCATCGCTGATATATACGATTTTTCACTGTCGTCGTCGCTTTTAATGTAATTGATTAATCGCTTTTTGTATTAGTTTTCATTATGTAAATGATTCTGCTCGGCTTTTGGCTCGACTCTAATGCAATTTTCAGTCAAATTCATTCAAACAGCTCAGGGTACATCGTGTGTCGGAATGTTCTAGCAATGACCCTGTTTCCGTCGGCATCATGAGCCAAGTCTAGAGTAATTGACCACCTGTAAAACGCTGAACACACTGTAGCAAAGAACTTGATCGAAGGTCTTGTGCAACCAAGATTTGTGTTTGTTGTCCGATCGTTCGGCCGCAAAGCGGTGATGCATTTTTGGCTTCAGGTATATTAATCAAGACATCACATTGGTGTGTCGGCATTCTGCAGTAATGAATACATGTGCTATTTCTGATTTATCGCCGCGTTGCTTGTTTAATTAATCACACACACGAGCTAATGGATACACGTGTTTTCATTCAAAATTTCAATTTTTTTGATAGATCAAGTGGCAGGAGCTGTCTAATTTTTTGCTTAAATTTGTCGTTTAATTATGAATCTTGCTTAATAGCTATCAATTTATCATTCATTACTAATTCAGTAAAAGTCTAATTACATGACATTTGTGTTAAGATCGTTTATAAGAGCATTTTGGTATATATATTTAAGTAATATTTTCAATTTGATTTAGATTAGAACTTAACACTGATTTAAATCATTGAATTGAAAATGGATAAGAAAAAAAGCAAAAATTACATGGTAAAGCAGATATAACTGTCAAAAACTGAATTATTGACACAGTGCAACATGTAGCTTACGATAAAAGGGCCTTGAATATAAATCAGGTTGCTTTCATTCTTCCTCTGTTTATTTAAATCAATCATAAAAAAATACATAAAATTTAGATGTGTAGAATTTAGATCTCTACAATAGAAAGTGATCTAATAATAATTTAATAGATATAATGTATCGCGGGTATTTGCAAAATCAAATTTATACTAAATAAAGTTTTCAAACCATTCCAGCTGAGAGTTATTGTTAAGAGTTGAGCAATAAATGCGAAATTTGGCCTTCTTACTGGTCAATCAAAGGTGTTTAATCCATCTTCAAGGCAAAACACGACCAAAGGTTGCAAAATTAATTCTGCAACAATTAAATTGAGCTGCGAAACATAGCCCCATACAAAACTTACCAGATCTCTTACGATTATGACTTTAATGTTTTTTGATTTTGCAACTTTGGAATGTAAATTATTTGATAAATTTGGGCTCTTTTCGGAACTACAGTCAACCCTGCTATAGCGTCGTGGTAAGGACGAAATAGAAACCCGCCCTATAGAAGACGAGTCACGTATAAATTTACTCAAACATTTTTAATTAAAATTGTGCAATTTTAAATTTGTTGACGTGTTATATTTTGTTGTTAACTAAATGGCCTTTATTTTCCACGGTAATGTATTACGTATTTACGAAATATGTAATTTGGCCTTGAAAATTTAGCGTTTTGTAGAAAACGGGGTTCTAGAAGGAAGTACTATATGAGGGACTGCCACATATGCGACTCTATAGTAACGAGCGTTATAGAAGGGCTGTGAATCCTAAAATTGAATTCGACTTCGATTAATGAAGCCTATCCTTGACTAGCTTTTGTAAGTCCTTTTTCGTTCTGGATCAGTTTTCTTTAATGTTTATTATATTTCTGGAGCTATCTGGATCTTGTCCACTATCCCTTTCACTTTTGACTAAAGCATACAAAATTTCACCATTATATATAGTTCCGTCCATTCCTTGGATCAGGATCAAGCTCAATTACTCACAGCCCAGATAATACTTGTTTTATAAAGCTGGATCTTAACTCTAACTTGTAATATTTCCACTATTTTATTTTGATGTTTAGAATAATCAAATAAAACTTACTTCCCACGGCCAACTCTAGCGTTGGTCATATATTTTTTTTTACTCTTGATTTGGCCCGGACTGGTCTTTGTTTATTGTGTATGTATATCGGGATTGAATAACAGTAACATAACCTTCAATCGCGCATCCTTTTGTCTGGCCCTAGTTTTAATTTCCAAACGCATATATTTTTTTCAATTTTTAATTCATAAACTATGACTTATATGTATTTTATTGATGAACTCAAAGTCAATTAAAATCGAATCCACTTATATTAGAAGCAATTTATTATTCGATTAAATAATTAATTAATTGAGAAGACTGTGTGGGTCTGGGTAAATTATTATAACATTTATCACGTCCTTTTCAGGTATGATTCGTTCAACAATTTTTCTCATGAAAATTCTTGCATGCTATTCACATAGTTTGCAAGTAACGAATCTATTTCTATAACTCACAAATATATTTTTGAAACTTTAAATAAGTTATTTAATGTATTCGCTTAATTTAAATGTAAAATCCAAATATTTGCATAAATTAAATTGGGGTAGAAATAGTACGTTTTCCATTATGCAAAATTCCCTAATCATACTCATTACCCGTACGCTGAGACTACCGCGATGTCGGGTGCGAATTTATTATACGGCAGCCCACTATTCAAAGGTTAATCACTGAGATTGTATAATTTATCAGCTTTTATTATGGCTTATTGAATTACGGCTCAATCAGCTATAAATACGAACACGTCATGTCGTGTCTGCTCCTATTTACTGAAAAGTGAACCTGACGAAATTTCAATTGTGACAAGTTTTCGCATTCGGGCGGTTTATACATGGGTGTAGTTAGGGCTGGATTAAAATGTAAGTTAAAATTACACGGGCGTCTAAATTTAACCGCAAATTTTACGATAACACCGAGACCGCACGCTATTTTGCTAGGATCGATAGCCTCCAAGGAAGCTACCCCTCCGTCTGTGTAATTGGATGGAAATCAAGAACCAATGCAAAGACCATGAGTCTCGCCCCCCACGGACCGAGTGATTAATTGGTGCGAAGTGTGGTAAATGCCAGACGTTAATTTTGACCACCACATGGCAATGATAGGGCGCAATTGAAAATTCAGCCTTTGAATTTCATAAATTATTCGCGATAAAATCCAAATGACGCCTCTAAACCTTGGTTTGTTTTATGTGTTTTTACATTTTTTGTTAAATTATTCTTTAATTCGTCCAGAATTTTTGTTGAACATTTTGTTGAAAGTTTATCTTATTATTGGTTTAGAAGTTTTGCTCAAAGTAGCAAAAATATTAAAGCTCAAGTACCAAAATGTTCGTAGTTTACGTTAGCATCATCATCATTATTTGCTAGCCATTGCACACTCATTTACTGAGCGTTTAGGCCTTTACAGATTTTCGAATGGTGAAGTCGAGGCCGAGTGAACTCGAATCTCACAATGCCGTGAGGTTTTATATAAAGAAGTTTCCTTCTATTGAATGTAACGTGGGAGCTCTTTGTATTCGGATGGATATAAAAGTGGACGCAACGAGTCACAAATTCAGCAGACATCAGCATCTTCATTGATGACCAAATACAGCGGCGGAATCGGCTTATCCGACTAGGGAGTTCCGGAAATACCTATTAGGCTGTTATACTTTTGTTACTGTTACTTGTAACACTTTTATGAAGAAATATGTTTCTATTAGGAGTACCCATAAGTAATGTCGTTTTTTTTCAATGAAATTCAAAACAATTTTTCTTATACTTTATTTAATTTTTCTTATACAAAATAAATCCCCATATTATCTATAACCTTCTGCCACATTTCTTTCAAATCATCCATGCCCTTTTTGTAAAACTCTGCGTGTTTTGACTGAAAATATACTGAGGGCAGTATTCACCTCTTCTAAGGAATTGAAATTTTGATCTCTTAGAAAATGTTCCATAGAACGAAATAGGTAAAAATCAGATGGTACGAGATCCGGCGAGTATGAAGGTTGCAACAGGGTGACCCATCCAAGATCCTGAATTTTTCACGCGTCAATTTCGCAACACGAGGTCGCGCGTGAATGCGTGTGGGACCCAAACACCTTCTTTTTGAATCTTACCCAACTTCTTTAGGATCCTCTGAGTACTGGACCAAGATGTACCGACCTTTTCCGATAATTTTGCAATGGTCAGCATCGGGTCATCTTCGATTGCAGAATTCACGGCTGCTTCATCCGCCTGGACGGTTCACTTCGAGGCTCGTTTTCCAAACACAGATCACCAGATTTCATTTTTTTGAACCATCGTTGGCATTTCCTGACATCCTATATCTCACCGTAAATCTCGCAAATATCCTTCGTAGCCTCTGTCGCTTTCTTTTTCAAATGATATTGAAAAAGTATCTAGCTCCGCAGTTGCTTGTTCCGACGGACACTGCCTCCCATTGTCGTCAGAGGGATAAAGAAACCGTTTTTTTCATCTAAAGGCCAATGAGCAAGCAGCTGGCCGCCACACAAGAGAAACTTATAACACGTCCTTACTGCCTAACATACTGAAGGAGACTATTTTAAAGGTGGCGCATCGGAAAAACGACATTACTTATGAATACCCCTAATAGATGTCATCCTTACTATCATTGTATGAGCTCACTGACGACTTAATCCGCACATATTGTGGACCAAGCCAAACAATTTTTCTGTTTTTTCACGACTTTACGTGAACATCTTCTACCACAGTCGGTATCGGATTTTACCCTCCTTACTGTTTTCAAACTAATAGAAGGATGTTTTTCTTGGTATTCGTACATATTTTCCCTACGCGTTGCTGTTCTGTGTAAAGTCATAGCTAGCAATAATCTTTTTGCATTATAGCAATTCTTTAATCGTGGGGTTTACATATATTATTATAGATCGCACTTTATTGGATTTGATTAATAATGAGTAATGACAAAGTTTGAACCAATATAAGATGAACGATGTTTAATAAAAATAACAATAAAAAGAATATATGTACTAAAAATAACTTTTTTTCCTAAAAAAATAATAATTCTAAATCCCACAAGAAAAAAGTTTTTTAGATCAGATAAGTTACACAATTGTGCCAGTGTCTTTTTACAATTTTTGAAGCACTTCTGGAACACAGTTTTCGTTATGGGATTGAGATCGTAATGCTTCTGTCTTTATCTCCTCCATATTGACAAAACATTGTCCTTTCATCTTTCTTTCAAGTTAAAGGGGGTCATGTCCAGCGCATATGCATCATAACGATGTTGTTTTTGGCTTAAAATTCATTTCTTTATTTTTTTAAGAGATCTGTACAATACTAGTCACCATTTAACCTGTCGAAAGACCGGCAAAATAGAATTACAAAATATTTATTTTTAAAATATTCGCGACAGGTTGAAAGTCACTGGAATGACTAATTTATTTTATTCCAAATTCTATTGTGTGCATATTACCATAATGCCTTTAATCTCAGATAGCGGTGGATAGAAGATTTTAATATTGAAATTTATTAACTACATTTGCATAAATGTCAACTGCATCCTTTTTACACGGTCTGCAATATATCTTCCGTGCAAAACGAGTATCTGTGCTACATATATATTAAATACGCAACGGATCTTTGGTAAAAAATATAAACGGTCAATTTATTTTATAACAAAAAATGTCTTGATTCTTGCTTTTGATGATTATTTGGGAAGATGCATTCATAATGTCCATAGGGACCGAATATAAAATTAATAAGCGGAAAACCATCACGACAGTAGAAGGCGTTCAGCCCACTTCCTTCTAATATCGGTGCTGTCATAACAGTCGTTGAATTTATCTACGAAACTAAGAGCATCTGGCCTGATATATATATTTCTAAATTGTTTGCATTAGAAATTGACGTTAACCATGTCCCGAAATTTCTTTAGACATGATCGATCAAGAATGCGGCTTGGAATAGTATTCCCCAGGCATTCGACCAAACGACGAACTGATAGGAAAAATATTTTCTGACCACTTTAGTATTCATTGCAGAAATAAATCTATGAACCGAGTTCGTTAAACTATCTGGCCGCGGGCCAACAGAATAAAACCTGGAGAAAGCAAACAATAGCTAAGTTCCACTATAACGTTCCTCATTATAAATATGACAAAATATTTGCAAATACTAAAATAGAAAAATTAATCGTTAAACATTTACTATCAATTTAATTGTCTGATAATTTCATACTTTATTGAGTACATAAAAATATACATATTGCACCTACAAATCAAATTAATAGCTTAGTGAAAAATTATATAGTCTCAACATACATGGTATTGAAAACAAATCATTATCACGTCATGGTAGAATCATTAATTAAAAAAAACATCTCCATATATAATTTGCATTATAATGTGTTGAATATATTCACGGTTAGTTTTTAAACATTTTTTTTTAGGAAATGATTCATAAAGTTGATTCAATAAAATGTTAAAATCTCAATTTGCATAGCGTTCAGCGTTTGGTATACGATACACACTGCTGAATTCAGACAACCCGGTCGTGCAATTAATTTAAAGCTTTTGCAAAGTTGAACTTAACCGTTCCGAGTGCATTTCGAAGAATAATAAATACCAACTGGTTAAACAACAATGTGGCGTGGCTGCAAACTTTCACAAACAATGACCATATCGAGAATTTTAACAGCCCTCTTTTACGATTTAGCCCAAGAATCCATAGTCTTTACGATCTCTTCGGGATTCTTATTTTACGATCCTTTGTACAATAAATTATCCATACAATACGAGTATGGGAGAAAAAATATGAACGAAACTGCGCAAAGCAATAAATACGCAAAGCCTTAATCATCTCGCCTTCAAATATAATAAAGCCTTGAACGTTATGTATTTTTTTTGCTACACGTGTTGCATATATTATTCGGTATATCAATATTTAAGATTTGGTATTACAGTGCACTCTCGATTATCCGGGTTAATGCTGGGGAGGATGATCACGGATAGTCGAGAAACACGGATAATCCGAATCATCAATTTTTATTTTATTTTCGAACATAATATCACATACACAGCACAAATTCGTTAACACATTATTTTATATTCATTATTTATCAAGAAAACACAAAACAAATATGTAAAAAAATATATTGTTTTATCATATATACGAACTTTAAAAATATAAAAAAGTATACTTTTTATATAATAATGAATTAAAAAAATCTGTTATTTTCATTTGTTTCCTTTGAGATTTTATCGAGCTTCTTTATTTCACTTTCTCGAAATATTCTTAAAGCTCAGATACAAAATTTTCTTCATTCCTCTTCGAATCCATTAAATCTGTTTCTATGTCAAGAATCTTTTCCATGATCGAACGAGTGTTATGGTTTTACTTTTGACCAAGATTGTGCTAATATCCCATGTATAGCATCCAATACCGTCATTTTTTTCCAAAAATTGATCAGATTATCATCTTCCTCGACAGTTTTCAGAAGTTTTTGACGATTGACACCTTGGTCCATGGGTTGAATCAGTGATGTAACATTAGGGGGCAAAAATTTTGTAATCATAAGTCCATCGTTTGTCTTCAATATGCTTTCATTCGGATGAGAAGGAGCATTATCTAATAACAAAACTGGTTTCTGTGGCAATCCCTCATTTTTCAAAAATAATCGCACATCTGGGACCCATTTATTTTTTAACCAATCTTCGAAAATTTCCCTGTCCATCCATGCCCCTTTCTGACCATAATAATCGACGGGAAGATTTTCTATTTCAGCTCCCTTAAATGGTCGTGGTTTTTCGCTTCTTTTCCAATCACCAAAGTTTCATTTTTATGAGTTCCGATGCATCTGGCACAACACATAACAGTTATTCTTTTCTTTTTAGACGATTTATGTCCAGGAGCCGACTTTTCACTCATCGAAGCTAGTTTTGTTGGTAAGCACTTCCAGCAGCTGCCAGTTTCATCTGCATTATAAATTTGATCAGGATTGCAATTTTCTTGAAATTCGACATAGAATTCGTCAGCAGCTCCAGCATTTAACCGAGACGTTCTTCCTGAAACGTTTTTTGTTAATCGTTCTTTCTCCATTTTTAAACGGTATAGATGTGTAGAGCCAAAATATGAATTTTTGAGATTACATATACAACAAGAAAAATAATATTACACAGAAAGAAATTGAAAATAATCAAACATACGTGTATGAAAAATCTGCTCTCTGTAAAGACACGCACTTCTTCACTGCTAGGAAGCAAAGCAACTGAATAAACAAACTACGAAAGACATTTGGAAAGGGACCGAAGATTTCGTGAACATTAGATTTTTTAGAACAAACGAAGTCCCGAGAGCTCACAAATATGGGCAATAAATATCGAAATTAATGGCAGGGCGACGTTTCTGCGTGTCCCTATGCGTATTTCGTTCAAACAACGCGCATATTCAAGATCGCAATTCATTAATGCGTCTTATAATCATAATAGAAAAAAATCAATCAAAATATTTTCGGGCACGGATAACCCGCAAACCGGATAATCCATGCACGGATAATCGAGAGTACACTGTATAATTATTAAGTTTGCCGTATCATGTTCAAGCAAAAATACATACTTCTGTGTAGACATCCATATTTGAAACATCAACATCTTTGACATACATAAATCTCTCTGACAACACTAGCCGGTTGTTTTTGAAAAATGATCGAATATGTTTTCTGACGCATATATTTAAAATTAACGCGATATAGATTATTTTTAAAGCGCTTTATTATGTCGGAAACTGTGATAGCAATTATTTTTTGGCGTGATGTATTTTCATTGGAATTTGATACGATGTAAATTTCGTTTTGCTGTCAGATTTTAGATGGATCATTGCCCAACGACAACGGTCTGCAATAAATTGCAAGTCTGACGACTATGGCCGATTAAAAATAAATATTTGTTTGATGTCGTTTTCCATTATATAACTCGATACTGGGTTCAATGGCATTTTTAAATAAATATCCTCGGCTTGAATCTTGGAAAAAATATAATTGCGGATATTGTACATGTATTCATATTTTTATATACGTGTATATATAAACGATCTAATTTGTTTTTCAAATTTCAATAACGTGCGATTAACCCAGAGAGTAAATTGTCCATGTAATTGCTCGAATAAAATTGCGTGCCAGAATAATTTAAACAAGAGACCTCTTGAATTCGAAAATTGATTTATACGTTTTATTTTCATTAGATACAAAAATTAAAATAAAAATATTATTACGTAGATATGATTTCATACTTTTTTGTTGGAAAATACACCTGTTTTTCATGTTGTCGTTCCATAATAGTTTCCATTACTCAAAAACAAGTCGTAATGTCTGAAAAATTTAATATAAGTTTAATCTGTGCGTAAAACATTTTCATAGCTTTTATAAAATAAAATCCTAAAATAAACTATGGCATAATAGGATCAATCATAATTTCCAAAGATGTATTAACGTCTAAAGATTGATATTATAAATAATCATTGTTATTTTATGTATGCAATTGCGATAACAATTAAAAACAACAATATTCACTTATGTTGCCACAGGCGCGATGTTTTTTCTTACTCGCTTCCGGTACGATGTGCCGAATGTGAGTGAAACGTCGATATCTCGCCAAGAGCCATATTGATTAGTTAAAAAATCCAAAATATCAACCAAATTGTGAAGTATATAATGAATAACTATTTTTGTTCTTTTGTTCTATCCATTAAAAATGTCAAGATATTCATAAAAAATTCATCAATATCTTGACTTAAAATGCTTGGGGTATCTGAGATACGCCCTTCGGACGACGCGGATGTTTTCAAACAGCCGTGACTGATGGGTTAAGTGCTAAATAAATAAAACATCAAAAAGTGGGTGTATACTGGTTTACTTTACTTCGATAAAAATCAATAAAGTTTAAGCTATCTAATAATATAAACACGTAGAATAATAAATAAGCTAATCGTTTTTAGCCCAGTCATATTTTAAATTTGATTTTACTTTCCTAATTATATAATTTTCTTTTTTCAATAATTATAAAATTGGGTGCAAGTCGTTTTAAAATTATAATGACAAATCAATTATTTCACTGACAACCTTTTTCCGTTTCTTTCGTCGAAAATAATTCGGAAAATATTCTACATGATTTCTGATCAAAAAACTTCAGTCATTTCTCTTCCGATGAATAGTATTACAGTGTTGCCAATATCGATGTTTCTTAACTGTAAGTATGCAATAGTATGTTATATTTCTTTACATCCAAGAATTACGTTGAGAGTCATTCAATCGAACGCATTGAAATTTTGGAACGATTGTGACCATTTCTCGATATGTATGTCGAAAAATTACTCACGTGTGATTTCCGCCGTCCATACAGCCGACTGCAGATAATGACATAAAAAATAATATTGAAGAAATGCAAAAATGTGTAAAGAAGACATAAAAGTAAAAAAAAGAGTTTATAAAAGTAAAGACGAGCTAAACAGAAAAACTAAATGTTTATTTTATGCAGAGAAAAAGCAGCATACGGATGAATGAGCTGTACAGGCATAGGCGTCTGATTTATTAAAGCTATTGTTAGCTAGTTTTTCGCGCAATAACGGTTTTCAGGAGAGGGATTCTGTGGTATAGTAAGACTGGAGTTTATAGGATCGTAAGTCGCAAGTGAGGATATGGACGGGTTTGCGGATTTGAATTTAGGGAGGTTTTCATAAAAGGGGATGGCGCATTTTTTAATTAATTGGAGAGTGGAGGTATGTTTAGGTCTTGATGAACCAGGGTACATTGGCGATCGTACGGAGTGTGATGTTGATTTTTGTCTGTATTTTTTTGAGTAGTGAGAGGACGGCCGAGGCATAGATCTGCGATGCTTTTTACTGATGGCTTCTGGGCTGTGACTGCGGCTAATTTTGGCAGTTACGCTTATCGTCTAGAATTGGCTTATCACTGGTGTATATCGAAAAGAGAAGAGGTGCTAAGTTTGATCCTCGAGGAACTCCTGCCTTTATCGGGCGAATTATTAGGAGAAGAAAAGTCTGAATTAATTTTTACGCTAAATTATTTGTTTGTTAGGAATGATTGAATTATTTTTATATATGGGCGAGGGAAATCGGCTTTTATTAGTTTGTAAATTAGACCTTCGTGCCAGACATGATATCTAAGAAAATGGCGCCGGAGGGTTGTTTATTATTTAATCCCTTTCCTACGAATTCTGTTACTTGAAGAATTTTATGACCAGAAAATGGAAAAATAATGTTGACGGAATTGGATCATATTTCGATTAATCTGATTAAAATTGAAACAAATATAGGTTTTTAATATTTACTAATAAAATCGGGGATTTCATATGTTCAGGCCTAATATGTACATGAAAATATATTTTTTTATTTATCTTTTTATCTAAAAATCGCTTAAAAGCTGATTCAGATGAAATGTTAAACTTTTTAATATTTTTGGAATAAAAATTAGTGCGTAGCGCGAGCCACAAGGTGTCATTAGTGACTTTGCCTTGACACAGTTTCACGGCTAAGAGTGACGTCATTGAGCGTCGAGACCAGACGACTTCTCCCAAAACTAAATACATTCATAGATTTTGGGATCATCACTCCAATTTACATAACGCCAGTACCTAGAAATAATTCTAGAGCAATACTTCGTTGCGGTTATTAAGATTTATTGCTTGAAACTGTCGCGGCGTCCAATTATTTTCGTAATCATCCATTAGCGAATTGCACAGCGGTCATTCTTTCAGTAATTTCAATTGAAGAAAAAAATCGATTTGTTTCTAAAGTTCGGTCATTCGTACATTTCTAGGTCACGCCGCAGTGCATGCATGTTGTTTGTCTACGGCGGATCCGCTTTGTTGTGTTTGGGTTCCGAAAATGGTTGCTATCACAATTGTTGAATTTTTTTCAATGTCGGAATCAACGTACTCTACCACGCTCAGCCTTGAATCGCTAAATGTCGCAATCGAGGAAGAATAAAAACATTTTTTTTGCACCTAGACAGACACGAATTCGCCATTACGACTTCTCAGCGAAATGCACGCTATATTTTCAGGTAGAAGAATGATACATTTATTGTATGTCAAGATCGCAAGATTTTTTAAAACATATTGTAGGTCACGTCTTACGAGCACAATTAACCATCGTCCATATCTGATAATCAATCGTATCTGGCGCTAAGTCTTGTTTGTGTGCAACGATTGCATCTTGCCTATAAATAGAGAATTTCTTGGAATAGAGCATGTTATATTTCGCACACAGACGTGTTTTTAATTATTCATACTGTCAGATGTAATGTTCGCGTAATATTTATTCGCAATGTGCATAAAAAGCGGTGACATAATTTGTGTGTGAGAAATGATACGACACGTCGTAAAAAATATGTTATTTTTGTAAATAAATTATAAATATGCGCTACGAGATTAGAATCGATAACTGAAAATAAAACGGTTGCGAAAATAAATATTATCTTTAGCCTATATTATCGTCACCCTAATGAGTTTTGCGTTAGCGAATACCGAAAATAATGCATATATCCTTGAAACTCTGAACGTATTAGATTATAATGTAATATAACGTAATATTATGTATTAAAATACAGTTATAAAAATATAAAAACAGCTAAATGTATTCAAAATATTTTCAGGAATAATGTTTATCGTGATCATTTTGAAAATCATTAGGAAATTGACTGTAATGAGAGATTATATCTGAACCCTTCGTAAATATTTCGATACCATTATAATTCCAGAACTATGTATTAATATATAAACTTATTTTTATATTATGAAAACAACCCAAGAAAATATTTTCTAAAAGAAATTATGAGTAGATTTTAAATAATGAAAGCTATCTCTCATTTTATATATCCACTATATTTAATAAACCATATACACCTTGCAATAAGGGAATAAGTCATATATGTATATCTTCTTTAATTACAGACTTGTGAACGTAACTTTTTCTAAGCAATCGTCTGGTAAAGATCTGGGTATTTTGTTTCGGGTGTTCTGGGTATTTTGCCTGGATATTCTAAATTAAATTTAGTTTACATTTATCGGACATGTGTATGAGATCATCGAGAATGTTGGGCTTCGTCTTGAGAAATTCTCATTACATACGTAGCACCTTAGTCATACGAGTGCTATACGATACATTGGTTCGGAGCTTACTTGAATCAGTTTCCATTATATGGGCGCCTTATGATGCCTCGAATTTCCTTAGATTAGAGAAAGTACAGAAGAAATTTCTTAGATATCTCTACATGATGGAGTTTGAATTCTACCCAAATTTATACCCATAGAATAGATATTTTGTAGATATTAAATACACGTCAATGATCTTTGGTTGACATAAAATATAAGAAGTGCATGAACAAATTATAAATAGAACAAGGTCATTTAAAATATGTGAATGGCAAATGTTTTATGTATTGATTTCGTTCAATTTACAAAATACAATTAAAAAACCTAAAGATGTTTATTATATGATGGGTTTCTATAGCGTGGACCATATCTCGGCGCTATAGGAGGGTTGACTTATATCTTTTTATATTTACCAAGAGAGACTGTTTTTTTAAGTTGTTTATTTTTCTATTAACCTGATACGTACGTCCTAGATATGTCCAACAGCATAGCATTTTTCTAAAATGGTCAGAAATTTATCAAGATGTACGAAGGTTCACATTCTCAAGCTGTTGTTTATATAAGTCATTTTTTTTATTATTTTCTTCTTCTTTTATTTGGTAAATCATAACTTTACTTTTAATGGCCCAAAAGATTTTTTAGCAAACAACTTGAACCAAGTTGTTTTTTATTTAATTTAAAAAAATAAAATATTTTATTGAATCAAATATCAGATCAAATCTCATAGCTGCTTCTTATTCATTTTTCCAATGAATATCTCTTATAATAAATTTATAAAAAGTATAATGCGAGTAACTCATAGATTCGACTAAACGTGGACTGAGTGGAAAGTGTTAACATTACTATTTTTTTTGAGAGCTATTTATAGATTTCTAGAAATCATTAAAAAAATGATTTCATTCGAACCATTGTTTGGTTATATTTTCAAGACGTTTCTTATTAAAAAAATAATTTCACATATATAGTAGTTTATGAAAAACTATTTTATGCATATATTGAGTCATTAATGAAATCCGAATGATTTTTTTTTAAAAACGTGCAAAATCAAATATACAATGAGATATTGTAAAAAATTCAAGGTGAATATCTAGATTTTGGTATAAATTTTGTTTTCAAGAGCCCGATGATATTGATATATGCTAATGAATGAATTGATTTCCGTGCATTGTTCAATAATATTTAAATTATTTATAATATGTTGTAAAAAAATATATATACATATTTTAGATAAATTGAATTATTTTATATTTATCTCAAAGAAATTTAATGATGTTTTTATCTAATTAATATTATTGTCATTATTATTAGTTCATAACAAAATTGAGCTTAACAATAACAATAGACTCCTATTATAATTTTCATTTCTAATAAATAGAAATTTTCGAGATTTTTACTCCAAATTTTCCATATTTGCCATTATTATTAAATGAGAAAAACTAGAATTTTTTTTCTCATTGTATAATATACATATATGTACTACGGATGCACAGACTTTTGGACCTACTTTTGGACCTACACATCCGACTAATCAGCGGACGTTAAAAAAAAATAACATTGAGATTTGATAACATTTAAAAAACCCATTTCCAATTGTGGCGTAAAATTTTATCGTTACATATTTTTTTTAGTCTAAGCTTCAAATAGTATTTTTTCAAAAAAACTTTGCCGTCAAAGAATCAACCACGGGCCACAAATGGCCCGCGGGCTACAGTATGTGCATTGCTGATTTATATAATATTTTTTGTAGGCCACACTTAAAAACTGATTGATTAATTATTAAGTATCTATAAACCAATACCTTTTATTGCTGTATATTATTATATAACATAATCACGATTTTCATTAGTAGACAGTTGATATATTTTATATAGAAATTCAATTAGCAATTATTTGAATATATCGCCATTTAAATTGCATTTAATATGGGCCGTAAATATTTCCGCCACGATTCGTTTCTGCCCTGCAGTTACATTGTAAATTCTTTGATATAATGAGTTGGGTCTGAATATAGTAGGTACGTTCTTGTTATACCTGAAAGAGATTTATACCGCGTAGGCAGGACAATGCCGAGAGACCCGTTTCTTATGCAGTCTCATTTTGCTAAAAGTGCAACGAGGCTATCTTCTCATTGAAATCAGGTTTATTGCTCACGTGCTGTGTGATACTGTATATGATGTAATAACGTATCTACCCTTCATTGGATCATCCTT
Source organism: Philopotamus ludificatus (assembly GCA_022495035.1). Classification (NCBI taxonomy): domain Eukaryota; kingdom Metazoa; phylum Arthropoda; class Insecta; order Trichoptera; family Philopotamidae; genus Philopotamus; species Philopotamus ludificatus. Next base: position 84,313 of record JAGXCT010037055.1, on the reverse strand, counting down.
TGAATTTATTTATAAAAATAAATTTAATACTTATGTAATGATAAACAAATATTTTTTGCAGCGCTGTCTAATTTTTGCACATTTATGCTAAGAGTTCATTCAACTGTTTGCTCTCGTGTATTTAAAACGACTTATTTCTAAGCGTCATGCAAAAAATTTAACGGCCACAATCAAAAGAACAGATTTGTCACAATTATCCGGCATCGTTATTGATTAAAACAAAAAAATACTAGACATAGTAGGTGTTTCGCAATCATGGAGCCATTGTATTGAACTTATTAAAGTTTTACAGATTGATACCTTTTGATAAAGCCATACATCGACACGTGGGTAGTTGATGTATAGACTTATACCAAATACGAATGATTTCATCGTGTTAAGGCCATCTGAAAAAAAATAACAGGATTGAGTTCATCGACATTAATTATTAAAGCGATTATATTCATCTTGGTTTTGTTTTCGATAATATTCTGATTCGAAACACCTACATTGGATATATTTTCTGTGTGATCTGTAAGAGGTCATGGTCAGATATATGTTAAAATATAAGTAATTTATCAAGTCTGAATTCGATAATTTGACTATGACATCATCCCGATTTTGAATATTAACGGCAATGTCATAAATTGTCGTTGTATTCGTATTTTTATGAGTATATTAAAATTAATATTATTTTTTAATGAGATGGAATGGTCGGTTTTGCGGCGGCAATAAACTTGACCGATAACTGCTGATGGTTATGCGATATCGCGTATCAAATTCAATTAGAAAGCATTTGACATTAATGCATTGCATATTTCTGTTGTGATTATTTTTGTGCAAAATCGTATTCCTTACATTGCATAAAAATGTATAATATTTAATGTCTTGCGAGGAGAAACTGGTTTTCACCTCGAGGAACAAACAATAAAACTCCTTCGTCACAGTGTTACGGCCAAATAGGTCATCTGCGACTGACGAGCATGAAAGTCACCCCTTTAATTTTGAAAGAACGCAATTCAAGTCTGTCTTTTATATGTCGGGACGAAATGCGAAGGATAAATCGCACGCATGCGTATCATCTGTTCATCTGTCAGATTCAGCTGTCAGTCTGACAGCTGTTTAAATCTGCAGACATAACAAAGCCACGTGTTTCTGGCTGTTCCTATTGATTCGGAACAGATGACGCGCTTGCGCGTTGATGGTGTTACTCTCCTCATTCCATTGGGCGTTTTCCGCAAAAAAACAATATTGACGATAACAATTATCATATGAACGAATGCTATATGTTATTCCAAATAGATTTTTTTTTATATTAAACGCGTTAAATCTCGCGACTATCTATGTACTGCTAAAAGCCGGGAAACTGCGCAATAATTTTCCTGACCTGCTCCTCACCGAGATATTGCGTCACCGCACGTACTCACCAAAGGCCCTTGCCCTCGACTTTATTTTTGTAATAAAATTCGGATTGCAAAACGCGACATTTGTAAATTGAAGATGTCATACGTGAAAAAAAAAGTCATGTATCTACCACGTTTACAAGTGGATGGCGCCGTAATGTTATTAGACGCCTGTCACTATAGCTTAGACCGGCTTAGTTCAATCGAACGTTTTAGAATTTGCACGTAATATTTGTGAATTTATCAGCCGGTTTATATGCAAAAACAACAGAAGATTGCTATGCACATATAAAATATTTGACAGCCAAATTCTCTTTCGTTGGCCTGGCCCGTGGCCATCGGCGTCAGCGAGGAACCAGTTTTATTTTTTATTTTAAACGAATATTTAAAACATACTCACTTTCACTTGCACTTACGTACAAACACGCTAAATACAATAATATATCTCTATTTTTTTTATAAATGCGGTACATAAATTAAATTGAGATAAACGATAACCTCAAGACTCCGATGTCTGCCAACTACGAGCAACGAACGCGCTCTCTTTGATATTTTAAAACTGTCCCTATTGTTGTTTGAACTGATATGAAACTCCGATATGTATTAATACATGCGAAGAACCGGATTATCATGTGATTCTTCAGGTCATGTCATCACGAACGATGAGATCACTCTGCGACACAATAAACTACGGTGTGAATTATATTGTACACATATGTGCATATTTTGTGAAAATCAATAGAATAAAGGTGGGGTGATATGTAGATGCGATATGACCACAATGGACACGCCTTTCTCATTATTTAATTATTCCCGAATTTATACGCAAGACGATCGTTATGTTACACCACGTTCTTCGCCGCGTATTCAATAGCGACGATGGCTTTCTTAATAAAATTTGACTCTGAATCGATCTATCTTACATTTATTGGTTCATAATTTACGGAATGACACACTTGACCCAAGGTTTTATTGTTGTAAATTAAGAATGGTCAATACGATTAGACTCGGACGAAGGTCAGACATGCTCGCGTGTTTCAGAATAAGGGGACGGTGGTCAATCGATAGCGGACCCCTAATGTTGAGGGCGCTCGATTTCAAATGTCAGCCATTTTTATTTATGTCTAATCCGATCTAATTGCATCACTGATGAAGTTTTGGTATCCGAACGGGTTTGACTAATGCCACAGTCGGCCACTTTCCAGAAGGCCTTGGATAAATTTTATGACCGGCATCAATATGTGGCCAGCATTGGACATGGCCTCTCATTGTTTCCACGAGGCGTTTGCAAATGCGCATTTAAAAAAGAGCAGCGTTTCGGTAACGCAGATCGTCAATCATGATCGGACATTCCGGATATCTGAAAAATATATTATAACATTTTCATTTTTTTTTTGTTGATACAAACCGCATATTACGTCACGAATTACGTAATTCTTCACTAGCAATAATATATATACATAAATAATTTAATAATGCGGTTTGATTTCGGTTTTCTTATCGGAAATTTACACCTTTTTGCATTATTTATGCGTTTAAAATGTCCTTAGTGAATTGAAAGCAAGATGAGATTGCTATTTGATAGTACAATGAGAATCGGAATGTTGAATAAAAAAAAACACAGTGTTTTTTTTAACGCATAATTGAGGTCATCGGTGAAGGCAATTCACAACATGTGTTCTTGAAGATGACTATTATTTAATATGTGTATCAAAGAAATGTTTATGTAATATAATATATTATTCAGGAATTAATGCCGTTTTAATAACCCTTTGCGGCCGAGATGTTGCTACCTTAAACTAAACAACGATATATCGTATTTCGACAGCCAAAGGACTTAATCTTATATTACTTAAAACAACGTTTTTTTTATGTATTTTTCAACATATATAATAAAATTTAATACATTTATTGATCTCGAAATAAATTCATCAATTACATAAAAGCCCATTTTTCGCGATTAGTCCGGGTTTTGCTGCATATTTCATAGACAAACAATTGTTTTTTGTCGTAGATGATAGCTGAAAGTCATATATTCTTCATCTGCTGTCACCAAATGGCATTCATTTTACCGGAGATTTATAAATTTTCTACTTAATCCTATCCTCAAGTTTTGCGATTCGTAGAATCTTCTCTGCTAGTTTATCAATTGATGATTTTATTAATTTAGACTAGCGGTCTTTCGCTTTTAGATCTATTTTTATGTTTAGTAGCAGCTATCGTTTAAAATATTTTACCCTCTTCCATTCCGTAGGCCAGAGGTATTGGCCCAAAAGATTTTTTTAGCAAACAACTTATTTCAAAATCATTTCAAAATATAATGTCTTCTTTTAAATCGGATATCAGATCGAACCTTATAGATGTGACTTTCCCAATTAATATCTTCTTTAATAAATTCTTAAAAAAATATAATGAGAAATAATAACTCATAGATTCGACTAAAAATGGAAAAGGTTACGTTAACTTTTCACACTTTTCCACTACTACGTTGTAAATATTTTACTTTAAGAATTTTTAGGCGAAAGCAAGACGTTACAATTCACATTATTATGATATATTCTCATAAAAAGAGAGTTCTTTCATTTATGAAACTCAAAATTCCATAGTAAGTTATAGAGTATCATACTGTAATTCGAGTTTAAACTTTAAGTATATTTTATAAACAGGTAACACGAATAAATACTAATTATATTTTGCTGCAAGTGGAAAAATGTCGAACATTTTATTTGTAGAGCTATTCGCTGAACGATAGTTTGACTTAATACCATATTAGAAGCATCGATCAAGGCTAAATTGTCGGTGCGAAAAACCGCAATAGGCGTGAGAACGTTTTTAGGAAACGGCTTAGGATATATCGTAAGCGGTATGTACATATGGACGGTGATATCCGGTGTCTGGGTACATCAATGAATGGCATTTTGTGAATGAACTCGGAGCGTCTGGTATGCGCCATCCTCGTATCGCTCGGTTGACCCATCGAATTGTTGGGGTCGAGGCATAGGGAAAGTGCCGGCGCCGGCCGGTGCAGGTGAGGTCGGACGGGATAGGCGGCGGAGTGCAACGAGATGAGGCTGGCGCGGGGGCGGGAGGCGCGTGCGCGGGGCGAGGTGGGGGGCGGCGGCCGAGCCTCCTCGTCAGTATCGAGCCGCTGCCGCCGCGGCCGGATGGGCGAGCGAGCCGAGCAGCCGGGGCGGCCGCCCCCGGGGGCCACTCCCGCCGCGCGCCTCCGCGACCGCGTCTCCTTCTACGAGAAAGTCTGGTCCAAGGGCTCCAAGTCCGCCGACTCGGACGCCACGGACGGAGCCGCCGTCGTCGACGTCGTCGAAATAGAGCGGAGGCTCAGAGAGGATCAGAAGAAGAGAAAAGCCGCCGAGAGTCCCAAGATCGAAGTAAAGCTGAAGCCGGCGCCTCAATCGCCGAGGAGAACCGACGAGCACGTTCAGTACTTCGCGGACGAAGGCGACCTCGGAGCCGGCGTCAAATATGTCAAATTCGAAAAGATCGTCGTCAAAAAGACCGTCAGGGAAGGATCTACGTCGAAGCCGACGGTTACGAGCACGGTGCGCGTGGAGTCCCTGAGCAGGACTCCCTCGGACGAGCGAGGAATATGCGACGACTCCGCGTACCAGAGCCAGGGAGCGGCTCCGACTTCGTCCAAGTCGTCGTCCCTCACCGCCGGCCGGTTTCCATCCGAAGAGACGATCTCCGAAAAGGAGACCAAACAGCACACGTTTCAGAACATGGCAGCGAGAATGGAATTCGTCCGAAGCAAATCCGAATACGATTCCCACATCGCCGAAATAAGAGGTTTGTGCTCTTAAATAAAAACGTCAAAATTAGCGTTACTGAAATTTCCGCAAACATTCCGATTCATTTGCATAATTATGCAAACGGCGCTTATCTCGACGTTTTTTACGGTGATTGTGCCAGACGTTATTTCAGCAGGTGGGAAATGAGCGTGCAGGTACCTCGCCGGCGTTTAATTGTGATGTAGTTTGCATCGCGATCCAAGGACTGTTTCTATTTGGTTCTATGGTAGCGCGACGAGGTCCATGATGTCATACCTATGTATACCTGCGGTTATTATAATTTATACGTTAATATAACCGATAGTGTGACCTTTCGTCTAGCAAAAAATCGACTGGAAAATGTCTTCCACATACATACGAACGAGTGTCGGAATGTTTCATTAGAACCGTCTCGAAGATTGCTCGGCTTATTACGGAGATGTGCGAGTTGTTCTTATCGGCGCGTACGAATTTGTTTACGTCCGTGATTCATCCGCCGAATAGGTCATCGAAACAAACTCTTCGACGATAGAATCACAATGTTCGACCAATTGTAGATTCGGATAAAACTTCGATCGACAATTTGACGTTTGACGGATTCTATGGAATTAATCGAATTAACGATACGGCGGCACTCAATTAAACGATAACCTTTTGTGTTTACTAACCGCTCGGCAGAATTAAAGTGCATTATTATATTAACGGGGTAACGTTCTCGCCCGCTTTGATAATATTAAAACCAAATAAAACAAAAATGACCAGAATCAATATTCAAATCGTAAATATTTTCGTAAACATTGGTATCTACGTGCCCAGCATAATCAGTGGTCTGATGTTTAATGAAAAAAATATCGCTTTATTTTTGTTATAATAGATTCCGTAGTTGCGACTGCTACGTTCCTGTTTCCCAAGCTTGGTTGGAAATGACTTTAGCATCCCCTGCATTCTTTCTAACTTTCTCTTTCAGATTATCACTTATTCCGATGCTTAGAAAATTTCATTAATAACAACAGTACAATTCCCATGAGATTTTAAACGGATCTTCGGGAACATTTTCTTTAATAAACCGTAGATTTCTTTTTGAATGACATACACGACTATTAGGATATTTCATCATGTCTGCAACATCTCTAGTGTAGAGTCTCGGTCTCATCCTGCACCATTCTGCATCTCGGCCGATCCGCAGCCACATCGCTCCATCTAATAGTCAGTCTCGATGATGCAGCGTCCCGCTGTGTCCAACCAGTCCACGGCCCAGCCACTTAAACCTTGGCCTTACTTTCCTCTGCGGACAGGATGACTTTTTGAACATAAGCCTTATCGGTAAACGATTGCTATATCCTTGCAGAGTCGGATATGCAATTCCTCTTCATCAGACATAGCTCCAAAACTTCATGATATTTATCTCGCGATTGAGTCACCAATGTTTTAGGACTTACTGACAATCTCAGCTAAATCAATTATGTTTTTGGCCTTCAATTAAAATATTGATCTAGATTCTGTGTTATTCTAACTCTGAAGCATGACATGGGTCGCAAACTATGCATAGGATTGTAAAAATATTTCGAAAAAATACCTATTTGACCACTACACCACTGTGTATAATTAATTATCATCAATTGAACATGGTTACAGATGAAACACATCGCCCTAGTAAATTTAAACGCCAAAATAAGCGTCTGCGTATGTTAATTTATTCTCATACGTTATATCTGTCATATTTAAGAAAAATATATCAAATTTCATTTGATAAAAATATGAATCACACATAGAACGTTTAGAATTACTTAAAAAATGTGGATCCATCCTTGAAAAATCACGTAAATACATTGCGAAGTGGTACCAAGTATGATCTTCAAATTAGTAGTGTTTACCATTTGATTGTTGAACATTAAATCAACAATTTAACGTGGCGACTTTTTTAAATAATTCAGATGTTCGTACGTAGAAAAAATATATATATTAAATTAACATAATTTTGAATGTGAAAAAAGGCTATAATTCATCACGGCTATAATAGAGCTAACATTTTTTCATCAAATTATGAAAGATTATAGGAGTAGGCGATCTCGTTTGGATATATTTTTTCTCAGTTGGTTTTTTCATTTAAATTCTTTCCGCGATGAATCATATAATTTATGATTTAATTTTAAATCAATATGTTATATACATTATATGAAAGATTTACGTTTTTGCAAACGACCAAGAACTGTGAACTTCTGCTGGAATGAATTATACATACATATCTGGAGATTGAACCCGGTTTTGCATATTCGTTGCAAGTCAATGCACTCTATGTATACCGATTCATTACTGCGAATGGATTTAAAGAATTGACAAGATTTAAAATGGATATTATCAATTATTCTTAATAATAATTAATTATATTAAGACAACTTTTAATGAAAAAACTTTTGTCCCAGTTATTGTTTGATATGCGTCAATTGTTTTGTGAAATTTGATCACGATAACTTTTACACGAAATTTCGCTTAACCAATTAAATTGTGATCGATTTCTTTTATTATATTATACCAGGGATAATCAAAATGCTTTGCTACGGTTTGACCAAATCAAATTAATGCGAGGGTAAATGACCCGGAACCTATAGTTTTGGCGTATGGGTGGATAGTGTTGCCATATCAGAAACGAGTTGATTCATATGCAAAAAATATAGATCACATCGAGTGCAATATACGCTCTATCGAATTTTATTAATAGTCATTTAACAGCTGGAATTGTATTTTTGATTTGATCGGTTCTTATTTTTGGATTTCAATCAAAAACATATTTTTTTATATGTTTCTGCAAAGTTGCGTGTGTAACGGAAACGCAAAATATATGATATAGATTGTATTTATGATAATCTAATATCATTTGAATATTTTGCTATTTATTTGACGTTCCTTCACGCAATATCTATAACTTTTTAGGCCGCGAAAGCTAAAAGGCACGAGCTTTCATTATATATATTTAAAGCAATAAAATTTGTCATTTGGCTTTCGCATTATTTTATATACTGATTATAAATCAAAGAAATGTTCTTGCTGTCTTGTTTCACGGGTTTATTGTATACATCTAAGTGTATATGTATGTGGTTTAACATAGCCATACCGCCGGGGTCTATTTGAGACCCCAAGTATTTGGATATAAGAGACCCTTATAATATAAACTACATACAGGCGGACCTCGACTTTCGCACATGATTGGTTCCTGAAAATGTGTGCGAAAGTTAAATGTGCGAAAGTAAAGGGATGTAAAAAAAAAAAAACAAAATTGTACATCACTACGTACATATTAAATAAAAATGATATTCTCTTAATAAACTTGTCAAGGGTTAGTTGTATTTTACTATTTTTTTTCTTTTCTTCATAGAGAGTTCTGTAACATGCAGTATTATTATGGATAGCCATACGTTTAATTCTGAGATATGCGTTTCCATTGGGACTACATTCCTCCATAATATTCAAAAAATGTCTCGAGATGCGTAAAGCTTCTTGTCGCGTTTTTATTGTTAGCGTCCTTGATGATTTCTTCCTGGTCTTCTTCCTCACTTCAATTTTGTATACCATTTTCGTTCTCTTGTTTGTCCATTAGAAATTCATTAGTCAAGGGTTCAGAAATGAGATTCAATCTCATCCTTACTAACATCTTCACTGTTAAGTTTAGAAGGTTTATGACCAGGGCAACTGATTCGTCCTTTGATAAGAATGTAATGATTAGGCATCTTCTTCCCAAATAAAACCAGTCTCATCTATACTGAATATTTGATCAGGAGGTATATCTCTAAATCTTCAATAATTTTGACAATGACGAAATAAAGTCTGCAGCATCTTCATCCGCATCAGCTGATTCTCCAGTGAATTTACATTGTGTAAAAAAATACCTTTTCTGTTTTAAAAAATTTGAAAACCAGCCGTTACTTGCATGAAACACTGTGTTGGGAATCTTCGTTTAGTCTAGCCTTCCAATCTTTATGCAACCAAGAGCCTCTAACTTGAATCATTGATGTACTCAGAGGGATGTTTTCTGATTTTGATTACTTATCCAATAAATACAAAGATTTCCATTTCATCCATCACTATGCCGTGCCTTTTGGAAACAATTTTTGAAAAAAAACGATTTTTCAAAAATGTGCGAAATAGCGAATTGTGCGAAAGTCGAATGCCCGAAAGCTGAGGTTCGCCTGTATCTGTTTAAAAATGTCTAAAGAATAAATAACATAAATAATCATTGACCTTTATTGCCCGCTATTGCGAAAAAAAAATCTCAACTCGCTTTTATTGTCACGAGCGCGATACTTTTTTTCGCTCGCATCCGGTACGATGCGCCAAGTATGCGTGTTATTTACGCGTCGTATTGATTCGTAGAAAAATCCAAAGCATCAAACAAATTATGAAGGATATCATGAATAATTATTTTTATTCTTAGTATAAACCATTTTTTTAAAAAGTCAAAATATTAACCAAATAGACCCCCTTCGTAAGACGCGGTTGTTTTCGAGTTGCCGTGACGGATCGGTGAAGAAAAATAGGATCAAAGTAATCTCTGCGGATTTTCTAATCTTCAATGCACTCCTGAAACGCATTTTTTCTGAATTCCATTTTCGGTATGACGTTTAGCTTTTTCAACGATTCCCTCTTCATCTCCTTAATGTTGACAAAACGTGGGCGGTTCATGTTTTTTTCATCGTCGGGAATAGGATGACGTCGCAAAGGGTCATATACGAATACGGAAACTGAGGCATAATAACGGTATTGTTTTTGGTGAAAAGTTCTTTCAATATTTTATTGACAAGATAATAATAATAAATAATATAAATTCCCAATAAAAATGATTTTCTTTGGGAAATTCATTAAGAAACATCTTAGGGTTTGGTCTCATCTATTCAATGGAAGACTTATACTCTTTGATCAAACCTCGTTTGGACACCATTTTTTTACATACCTGGTTCTCTTTTAACACGGAATATATGTTAACACTTTCCGGTCCGCTGGGTTCCGCGCCGAGTTTTGCGTTGGGTTGGGCGATTTCTCGAAAAAAATAGCAAAAGTCAAGTACTTCAGTTAAATCGATGTACATAATTCTGACCATTTAAGTTACGTCAATATTTTTTTTTGTTGTGTTCAGAAAGGTTATCTCTGTGTAAAAAAAATAATAATTCAAAACTTCTCAAAGTGTGATCTGCGTATCAATGAAATGTAAATGATTTTGGTTTAACATCAGCGCCAATGAGGACTCGTGAACGCGTCCCCCGTACTTTTACGTAGGCCCGCGAGGACGCGTTTTCGAGTCCCCCGGACCGCAACGTGCTAAGATCCATTTTTTTAACCACGTTACTTCAAAATCGTGCAAAAAGCGAATCGGACGTATAAATGGTAATTGGCAAGTTTTAATGTCTTTTTAAATTAATCTAAAAATAAAAAGTTTAACTTTTTAATATTTTCATTTTAATTATTGCATGCTTCAGCAACTGTATATAATAAATATTAATTAATGTATTTATTAATAACTTAAATTTTGTTGTAATAAAATAAATGCTAATTTTTCGTGGCATAATATTGCCATATACAACGGCAATGTAATTTTTTACGAGCGATGAAAATTATTATTTATGACCATATTTATTTCGACAATATGGTATTCCTGGCGATCGCGTGTTTCTTAACCATAAAGGAAAAAAATCGCAAAGTTGCTCCTTTTCCTATCTCTTTTTCTATTTAAAAATTGGGGTTTCTGGATATTCTCATAAATATATCCTTAAAAGAATGAATACAGGCAAGTTCCGCATAACAGGGCCGTTAGTTTCCTAAAAAAATGTGTGAAACAAAGAAAAACTTATGCAAAAATACTGGATTAGATATATATTATGATTAAGAGAATATTTTTTTTATTAAAACAGTATTTAGTCAAATATTTTACATATTGATATTCCATAATCCATTCTTTGTCATCGCTGAAAATTACTGTGTACTTTGAGCTTCTTTCAAGGTGAACTTATTTAAACAAATATATTTTTTATCTCGATTAAATTGCGCGGTATGGTGAATCTTTATTTATAAATAAAACTTAAATTCTTCGCGCAAGCCTAGATTTTTCTATGCTTTTTATGGTAAACTATTAAAATTCATCGTTTCCATCTGTAGCATCGTCCTCTGTATTAATTTGATTTATTATATGAGCCATTTAGATCACATTTGCTTCATCCATTTCTACTTTCAGAGGTAATTTTTGAATATTTTCGCTATTTATAACTTCAAAGCCTCCCTTATACAATTGATAAATTCTACCATTGCATACAAAATTATGTATATAATATTAATACCGTTCTTATGATATTGATTAAACTATCATCGACTTCCTTAGAACTATTATGTTATAGTAGGATTTTCTCTAATTCAACAGTGTTGTAGGAATGTCTTTTCCTACAGATTTTTTTTCTATATTTACAACTTTAATTGATACTCCCCACACTAAAATAATTCCATTAGTGACTGAAAAGATTATCGTAGTTTTAGCAAGCGTATACTATACTCTAATCTTGTTAGTAAAATTCGTTTCTCTAAAATATGTGTCAATGCTACATGTAGATTATTTATTGAGGTTTTCCTTGGTAAGATTTCAAGAAAATATTTTATGTTAAAATGCATCATGCATTACAATTTATAAAGAATATTTATTTCAATACTATTTATATATAAGACAATGCCATTTCATAAATATTTATGCATATCTCTACGGATACGTCTAAGTCAGTGATCTGAAATATTATTTATTAATTTTTGCACAATGAGTAATTTCACACTCGACCATAATACGATAGATTGTTTATATTATGTTGTTAAAACGTGAATAGTTTTTAAATATTTGCATTTGTAACGGACGTCTGTATATTTTTATTATAGTTTGTTTATTTTCTTGATAAAATATGTGGAAAAAATTCTTATAATCTTATTTCAAGACGATGACAGGCACATAAAAATGTATATCACATTCGTGTATCGACAATTATTGAAATTACTGAAAAAATCATCATTTATTTAATGACATAATAGTTAATGACAAGTGAGTTATGTACTCCAACCAATGTTCCAAAAACAGAGGATTTCTCATGAGGTCAAAAGGGTTCTTTTGTCTGATTTATTATGATAAGCTGGATCGTTTTAAAAAAAAATTCGTCGAAAAAGACCCAGAATATTTAATAGAGAAAACATATTTTTAATACGATACCTCATATACTGATAAATGGAATACGAATGAAGCATCATTATTCATCTATCATATTCACCCATCTTGCTCCATCGGATTATCATATATTTAGATCAATGCAGCACTTTTTATCCTACGAAAATTTTAAGAATATCGAAAAAGGGAAAACGGATCTATTTTTCATCCGAATCAAAATATTTTTACGCAAAGGAATATTAATATTAGCAGAAAGATCGAAGAAATTGTAGCTATCAAGGAAGAGTATATATTTAATAATTGATGAATTTATTTAAAGATACGATATGTTCTTCGGGTATCGTTTTCACGTGAAATAAAATATTCATGCGTACTAATGATCAATTTATTTATTATATTTCTTTTAATAATCATAAATTCCAATCCTTTGTTATTTTTCGTGGTAGAATTAATTAGATTATCCCTATGAACAACTTGCACATAAAGCTTTCAGCCAAGTTACGACAAGTTCCCGCGAATCGTGTTACCTGACCAAAAACTGAACGCCACGCAAACATGCAGAATGCACCCTTATTAACATAAACGTCAATTAATCGGTCATTAGTCGGAGGCCGCGATTGCAATTTGAGGTTTTCCCGAATTTCCCTCGATGAGTCGAATGGATGATTGAATGGCAACAGCGATGGGGGGGATGAGGGACCGCCACGTGGCCCTCGGAGGCACGTGCAAACGCGTGCCAGCTTCGTGACGTCACGCGCCCCCAATTTCGCAGGCGATAGTCGCATTTGCCGAACAACAATACGCTGTCATCATCGCAGCCGGCTCGCGTGCCGCGCTACGTGCTCCCCTGCAATCGGATACAGCCTTCATTCACGTTTTCAGAAATGACGCTCTCACACAGCTCTGTAATGGATAGACAGGGTGTACGTGAAACGCTTTGCTGAACAATTATTGAATTACGTGGCGCTGAAAAAACGATTTGCTGTTTTCCTTGCTCTGAAACATAATCACTATAATCATATTTATACGGTTAAATTGTATTGTTTTAAAATAATACTGTCCCTTAGCTTTATTTTTTTCATATTTTTTATTGTTAATGGCAAAAACCCAGAGAGATCCAAAGAACTCGTCAGTACAATATGTTCCTCAGGGATTGAACGCCACCAATTCAACAAAAACCATTGTCGAGGTTAATGAGTCGTTAGTTTTGGTTCTGGCTACATATATCGAATATGATTCAATTAGATCCACGGAAACTGTTGATAAATTATCGGAGAAACCATGGCCCTAGTTTTTATTAAGGATTTTAGGGGTGGTGGATTGTAGACTCACATTAGCCTATCTTAAAGAAGTTGTCGAATTCTTAGAATTCTCTGAAAGGTTCTTCTTGAGTCGGCACCCTCATATCTGAGGATCGTGACCATTCTTATTTAGAATTTTCTTGATTTTGGCTCTCCAGGTTTCTCCCTTTTTGCGATCTTCACTTGGTCGCTCCAGCGTATGGGCGCTCTGCCTCCTCCCTTGCGTCCTTGTTCGTTTCCAAGCGCGACGAGCTTTTCCAGGTTATCGTTTCTCCTAGCGAGATGTCTAAAGTATCGAAGAATCCTTTTAAGACATGTAATAGAAGGTCGGTCATCATTATCGTTCCCCATTTCTTTCAGTACAGATACGTTTGTGCGTTTAGTGGTCCATGTTATTCTTAGCAGGAGTCACCAGCACCACATTTTAAAGGCGTTAATTTTCTTTTTCTCTTTTATGGTCCAGGTTTCTACGGCGTAAGCAAAAATTGAGAATACCAGACTCTACTAAACGTTTTTTTATATCCCCCTGTTTTTTCATTGTCGATAGCTTTCACATTTCATTTTTAGCCATCTCTATTCGTCTTCTTATTTATGGCTCACGATTTCGGTTACTCGTAAGTAGAGATGCAAAATATAGAAATTGTTCAACCTTCTCCAGATCCGGTAGATTAACTAATCTGAATAGCTGATTATTTCTATCAACTCTCATCAGCTTAGTTTTAGTAATATTATCTCAAGTCCTAATTTTTTACTTTCACAGACAACTCTTTTGAGCAGTTCGACAATTTCTTCTTCGTTAGTGGCTATCAATGTAATATCGTCAGCATATCTTTAATTTGAACCCTGAAAGGTTAACCAATCCGAGTATTCTCTAAGCGCAGTCGCAGATAACAATATACGCGTAATCATAACTGATTATTGTTATCTAAAAAGATATATTAGGGAGCTTTTACAAGAAATAATATTTGACAGAAAGATGTCAAATATTTATAGATAATAATGGAATTTATCATCATCATCATCATCATTTGCCAGCCACAAGCCTCTCACTCGCTGAGGGCATGGACCATACCAAACTCTCGCATGGTAGTTGAGGCCAAAGGAACCTGAGTGTCACACGTGACGTGAAGGCTCCCCTTTCGTGTCCATACCGCGGGGACCCGAGCCGTCTTGGTATGCGGTTTTTTGTAAAGAGTTTCTCTTGGCCATTGCTGTCATTGGACGTACTTCTTCTACCATGTTGGTATCGGATTTTACCCTCTCGACTGCGTCCAGGCAAGTAGGAGGGGGTTTGTTTCGGTATTCGTTTGTTCTATTCTCTAAGGCGTTATCTGCTTTTAACGAGTCACGAGTGACGAGTAGCGAGCGACCATCCATATTTTGGATTATTTTATATTAAGTTGATTTAACAACCATATTTTGGATTATTTTATATTAAGTTGATTAAACAAATAATGGATTTCTTTCCGGTATCCCTAATATGCCGATGTTATAAAATTGTCCATTTCTATTTTAATACTCATTTTAATCAATATGTATACGACGATATGTTCAGGGTATTAAAATATTCATTACATATATAACGTCAATCAGTTTCAGCGACTACCAATAAATAATATAATTGATAAAAATTGTCTATATAAACATTTCTTTCTGAATGAAATGAATTAGGGTAATTTTATATTTTGTTCTGTTTGTTTATGTGATATATTTACGAAAATTTGTGTAAGAAACGAAAATGCAGTTTTCAGGGGTTATCGCCCCTTGCTGTTAAACGTTTTCGTCACGTAAACGTGCGTATCGCGTAAATAATGAATTGATATAAATAGTCGTTAAATTGGATTAAATTATTATTTTTCTATGCATTTGAATATTTTTCACAATAATAATTTACATATTTTTATTTTCAGATGAGCAAGAACGTGTACAAAAGAAAACATTTGTTAACTGGATTAATTCTCATCTATCCAAGGTTAGTAACAATTATTTATAAAATTAATAGTATATTTTTTTTACTTTTATTTATAATTATTAACCGTTTATTATATTATGAATATTAATTATTATTAGCTAGTTAATTACCATTTTTAATTGCCATGCTATTCATAAAAATGTATTTATTTTGCTTCGAGTAAAATACCGTATATATATAATATATTATAATTATCAGCTTTTGTATTTAATTTAAAATAATAATATCATAGATTCCACATAGCTTTGATTTATTAGTATAAACAATCCTCTTGTATGGATTTTTATACACAGTAGCTAAAGAATATTTATGTAACGTTACAGCGAGTTCCACCGCTAAGGGTAGATGATTTGATTCACGATCTTAGAGATGGTACACGGCTTCTTGCACTTTTGGAGGTTCTATCCGGAGAAAAACTGGTAAGTTTTGTTTGTAATCAGTATTTGAATACTTATAATATTTATAAATGAAAAAAAAATTCTATTATTATTTAGCCCATGGAGAGGGGCAGGATTCTACGTAGGCCTCATTTCCTTAGTAACGCCAACACTGCTTTAAGATTCCTAGCTAGTAAGAGAATAAAATTAGTTAACATCAACCCTGCTGATCTGGTGGATGGGAGACCACCGGTCGTACTTGGCCTTATCTGGACAATAATTCTATACTTTCAGGTAATATCGTTATATAATGTAACGTTGAATTATTTTCTTCATATGATATTTAAACTAATACAATTAAACTTTATAAATCTAATGTAGGTATATGCAATTTAATTGTTGGCTCAATTTATAACGGACAATGCCCATATATGAAATTGCATTTACTATTATTTTATTATAGAAGACATAAAAGAAAATATTAATTTATTACATGTTATTGATTTTTTACTCCCTATTAATAGAATATACAGTTTTTCATAAAAAAATATATTTTCTTTTATGGGTTTTCATTTTTAATTATTACACACACACACACACACACATGACCACCATTATTCATAGAAAATTAGTTTTTACTAGTAAATTTTTATATATGTTTACACATTACATACATTAACGGGCAATTATAATATGAAATATTTTAATTACCCTTATTGTTGATTATAAAATTAAATTAAATATACCAATACTGTATACATTGATTCGTATTATAGTGTATATATTAATATAATACAATTGTAATATAAATTAATGTACTTGCACATGAAGCACAATATTTTAGTGTAAGTTTGTTGCTTTTTTATGCAAGCTTCAATATAATGTGGAATATATAACTTCAGAAACAAATTGAGGTTAGTTAAAATATTCATAATTTTATTTTATTTCATTTAATTTATGTAGTGTTTTTGCTGTAACATATCTGACACAATTATTGATGTGTTGTCGATGTATTAAATAAAAGTTTTGACGTGTACGCACATAGAGAATAAACTCATGACATTTTCTCATCAACGAATATAATAAATTAAAAATAATGTAAAGTAATGCACTCAGTCACGTAATGATTCCGCAAGTTTTATCAATATTTATACAGTGTGAGATTAGTTTAAAATATTATTCAGTTAATTTGTTATATGAGAGAGTGTCCAAATCCCTATTCGTTAAGGAAAATATTTATTATTTTAAATTAAACGTTACATTTACACAATCGTAGTCATCGCACAATCATTAAAATAAATTTGTTAATAAATCATCTAATCTTTATATTATTATTTATACGTTTTTTTTTTACATTATTTTATATTTAAATATTTTATATAATCTCATTATAATATGTGCAGATTGAAGAAAATAGTCGCGCATTGGAATATTTGGGAGAATTTGGTGGATCTCAGACGTCATTGGAAACCAGTTCATCGACGGGAGAGGCACGCCAGGAGAGATGGAAGATGGGCGCTCGTAAAACTCTTTTACAATGGGTTGCCAATGCATTACCGAAGTACGTACTGAAATCCAGACGTTAATATAAATAATATCATTCGCTTTAAAAGTCAATAACATGATGATATTTCAAAATTGTAGAGATTCCGGTATAGAAATTAATGACTTTGGATCAAGTTGGCGGGATGGTATAGCATTTTTAGCTATCATTGATGCTATAAAAGCTAACCTTATCAATCTTGCTGCAATGAAGAGGGCCTCCAATAAACAACGACTGGAGACTGCATTTAGCGTTGCAGAGAATGAACTTGGCATTGCACGTTTACTAGATGCCGAGGATGTAGATGTAGATAGACCCGATGAAAGATCAATTATGACATACGTTGCACAATTTTTACACAAATATCCAGAACCAAAAGTATGTAATTGTTAATTATTTCATTAATAAAATTATATAAAAAATATTATGTGACCTTTCCGTTTTCAGACTACAGGCCCTGATGCAGTTGCTGCAATTCAAGGAGAATATAATGGTTTAATAGAATGGTTGTACAATAAAATACAACATCTCGAACATTTGGAAGAAACACATTCATTGTCTAGGAATTTTTCGGATTATGTTAATATGAGAAATGAGATAGATGAAAAGGAATTAGTTTATAATAAGCTTAGAAATTTAGTTAATTCTCAAAGTATGGTATCGATTACATTAGACTCTTGGAAAGAGATACAACAATTATGGACGAAATTAGAATATTTAATGAGGAGATGGCTGTGGTTGTTAGATTCCAAATTACCACCAGATTTTGGCCCGATTGGAGAGTGGCTAGCGAGAGCAGAGTATTTATTATATTTTGACGAGTTGCCTTCAACACTGGATGAGAATTCAGCTGCTATTATTAGTAAAAAACTCGAAGAACATAGTCTTTTCTTTGCAGATTTACCGTCTGTTATTGAAAGATTTGAGAATGCAAAATTGTCCCCTGCCGCTCTTCAAGTGACGAGCGATCAATTACTTAATATGGAACATAGACTGAGAGCTCTGCCGATAAAGGCAGAGGAGCGTAGAGCAAGACTTAAATTTTTAGAGGATAAATGTTGTCTAGTAGCATTCTTACATTTAACGGAAACTAAATTAGCAAGATGGACAGTTAAATATGGAAAATTACCCGATGTTGAAAATCTCTTGGAAGATTATCAGAATTTTGTTTCCAGAAATAAAATATTCCAGGAGTTTAACAAAGCTTATATAGACATACAACAGGTAATTAATGAATATCGACAAATTTGTAAAATCGACGCTAAGGAAAATATGGAAATCGATAGATTTATGAGAGATGTTGCTGATAAATGGAAAAATATATCAATGGAACTGAGATGTGTACAGAGTATGATTGAAGAAGTTATAGCTTATTGGCAACGATGGATACCATTGGCTGATGAATTTGAATTTTGGCTAAATAAAGCCCAAACCATGATGAACGGAGACGAAGACCAACGAATGGAATTCTTCCAAGATATAAGTCTTTGGAAAGATAAACATCAACTGCTCGGAGACACTGTAAGCTTTTTGATTGCAACTTGTGAAGATTCGGTTGCTCTCGAATTGAAAAATCAATACAGCTTAATGACGACAAAATGGGAACATCTTTTTACTGAAGTTAAACAATACATGCATGCTGGTGATATTTTAAGGAATAGGAAAGATTATAAGACTGGAATAGATTCGTTAAGTAAATGGTTAAGGAACGCCGAAGATATACTGAATTCGCCACCATTAGCATCTACTGAAAAAATTAAGCAATATGGGGACCAATTAGTGAAATTACAAAATGAAATTGAAAGTGTCGAAGAACTATTTAAAAGTATAAGTAAAACTTTCCAAAACATGATAACTGATTTACCACGAGATGAGGTCGATAAAATAATGAACACATTGAAAAAAGAAAAGGAAGCATTGGTGAAGGTACGAGCCTTAATTCCTGTAAAATTGCATCTTTATCATCAGCTCTTAGTCCAGCAGGAATCTCTAGAGACAGGACAAAAAGAAATAAACGCCTGGTTGGATAAAGGCGAGGAATTATTATCACAGATATCTTATTCCGGTGGTCAAGAAATAATCATGCAACAGCTAGATATGCATAAGACATTCTTTTCCAGAACTATGTATTATAAATCTATGCTCGAGAGTAAAAATAAAGTCTTTCAAAATATTATAAAATCAGTCGATCAAGACAAAAGTATTGACACATCGGAGAGTGTTCAAATGATGAAGGAGCTGAATGATAGATTTGCACGAGTTACTCAAGAAGGTCATCAATGTGACTTGAAACTACAAGAGTTATCCAGATGCTGGAATAATTATACAGATTGCTGCAAATCAGTTATAGAATGGTTGAACGTAGCCGAATCACTTATAACTGAAAAACATAACATTGAAAATAAGCAATCGGTTGAATACAATAAAAACTTCTTTACTAAAATCAATGAACGTTTGATTCATGATTTGGTACAAACCGGAAATGACTTAATAAAATGTGTACCTCACGAGGAACAAACTGCAATAAGAAATACCGTTGAACGTCTTCAATCAAAGTGGAATGAAATATTAACATTTGCACCACTTCATTTGATGAGATTAGAATTTCGATTGGATGAAACTGTGTTCCAACAATATCTCAAAGAAATCGAAAAAGAAGTCAACATTGAACAACAGGTATGTATATTATATTTAGTTTTTAATTTGTTTTAACTTAATTAATTGACTAAATATTGTTTTAGGCATATAATCAAAATGAAAACGTCGATGAAATACTTTCCCGCAACAATAATTACTTTAAAGATCAAGGAAAAGTGTTGCAAATTGAAAGTTGTTTACAAAATTTAAGAAAAATAACGATCGGATATTCACAACAAAATGCAACTGATCGACATTTGGAGGAAGAGCTCAGAAGATGTGAAGATCAATGGGAAATGATCGCTAGGAGAGTAGAAACTTTAAGACATCAATTACAGCAAATCCCCGCCAAGTGGGAAAGTTATCATAATAAATTCACTGAAATGGAGCGGTGGATGGATCATGTTGATTTTACAATGGCAAATATTGTAAAAGAAGTAAATTCATCTGAGGAATTTGAACGAGAAAAGGCTGTATTCCAGGTATGTTATCCATAAAAATTATATTGTATATTACATCCAGTACTAATCCTCCTTCTAATCCTAAATATTTTAAATCATTTTATTTTCATGCTGGATACAGTTAAAATTATTAATGGTAATAACACATTTTTTTAACAAAATAATACAATATAATGTAGATTAATTTATTTAAATTATATTGACGTTTATTTATCTTTACTTTCCTTAGCAAATATGCAGAGAAGCTGATGATAAAAGAGAAGATATGAAATGGTTAGTGCAAACACTTGACATGATGATTTCGCATTGCTCGGAAAATGAAGGACTTATCGAACAATCAAAATTGGAAAACCTAATTTCAAGATATAAAAATCTAATACCGACGATAGAAATCACTATGGTTAAAACTGAAACTTACTCTAGATGTTATACATATCGACGAGAAGTGCATGAAGTAATATGCGTTCTTGAAAGAGTAAAAGATCAGGCTATTAAGGAAGTTCAACCTAGATCATTACAGAATGTGGAAAAAATGATATTGCAACAACAAACTGCAGTTTCTCAACTTGACCAACAACGGCCGATGATTATGTCAATGTTGCAAAGAGGAAAGGATCTATTGAAAGATTCAAATACTCCATCCTTTATACAACATGAAGTTAAAACCTTAGAAACCGGCTGGAATGATGCATATGGAACGACCACGGAAAAACTTCAAAAGTTACGTGGAGCACAAAAAGTATGGTCAAATTATGAAGAGCAAAAAGAAGAAATTTTATCGGAATTGGTGAATGTTGAAAGAGAATTATCAATTCCAGTATACGAAGAAGTCCCTAATTTGGATAAGCAATTACAACGCAAATATATTATTGATGAATCTTTACAGAATGCTAGAGAAGATAAAATAAATAAACTAAGGGCCGTGTGTGCCGAACTGTGTACGATCACTAATAATGAGCAAAAACCTGTATTAGAACAAGAGGTTCATGATATTGAGAAACGCCTCTGTGCAACATTAGAAAACATAGAACAAAAAGTAAAGAATCTGGAAAAATACAATAAACAATGGAAGGATATTAATGCTAACGTAGAAAATATGAGGACTTGGGTACAAAAGACAGGTCCATTATTAGTTGCTCAAATACAATCGGACTCTATTACTCCGGAAGAGAGAGTTCAGAAGACATTGAATCTCCAAAAGTTGGTACAAGAAAAAATTGTTGTGATTAACGGACTTGCAAACGAGGCCTCTTTCATAGAGAAAGAAACCGGCTCATCCGATGCAGTTAAATTAAAAGCTGAAATCATGGATCTGGAGAAAATTATAAGTGGATTCCAAATGTCTATTGAAAATCAATCGAGGGCAACGCAACAAGATTTGGTGAAATGGCAAAAGTACAAAGCAGAATTATCCGAAATAAAACCTTGGATTGAACAGTCTGAGAAGAAGACATCAGGTGGAATGGCAAAGCCAGGTACTTTGCAAGAAGCTGTACAATTACAACAACAAGCAAAGTTATTTGAAAAAGAATGCGAACAGCAATTAACCAAGCTACAAAGCCTGTCTTCACTCAGTCACCAAATGACGAATAAGACAAATGCACCAGACGAAGTCGATGCAGTTCATTCAAGGTGGGCTGTGGTTCACGACATAGCTCAACAATGGACAAATAAAATGGACAAGTTGGTTATCACATGGCAATCGCTTGATGCAGATGCTAATAAATTAGAATCCTGGATTACCAACGGAGAAAAAATTATGGCAAAGCGAACAATCAATATAAACACACCACAAGTTGATAAACTTGAAAGAGAATTGAGCAAATTGAAATCATTTAATAATGAAATTTCTCAACAACAAGCCAAGGTTGTGGCCTTAACGCAAAGCTCGGACAGCATAAGTCATGCTTTATCACCCGAAGGTGCAAATATAATTAGAACTAGAGTTGCAGACTTAAAGGATAGAGTGAATTTATTGGCCGATATTGTCAGACAAAAAGCAAACGACATATCTGATAAAATCATAGAAAAACAAGAATTTCAAGGAAAGTTGTCCGATTTTGAACACTGGATGGATTCCTTCAAAAAGAAAATCGAACAACACGATCAAATTCCATCTGATAGGGTGGACGGTGTCTTACAATCGATGCATGTGTTGATGCAAGAACACGCAGAGAAGCAACCTGAATTTAATATTATTTACAATGAAGTAAAAAATATGTCCTTGGATTCATCTCCAGAAGAATCAAAAGCGCTAAACGATACATATTCAACACTCGTAGAAAATTACCAAAATTTAGAAACAAACCTACAGCAAAATAGAGTGTATCTTGAAAAATGGACCGATTTCCTAAATTGGTACGAAGAAGCAAAACAACAACTTTCGCATATTAAATATAAAGTCGATGGTCAGAAACAAAATCCCGAAGAATGCGAACAGATAAAACAAGAATTGTTGAATATAACTGAAAAAATTGTATCCTGGCATACACAATCTTCATTAATCGATAGCTTGCCGCACATGCCAATTAAGGATAAGCAAACAGGCCGCTCTTTAACGGCT
The DNA here is from genome assembly GCA_022495035.1 of Philopotamus ludificatus. NCBI lineage: Eukaryota > Metazoa > Arthropoda > Insecta > Trichoptera > Philopotamidae > Philopotamus > Philopotamus ludificatus. The sequence goes on along the minus strand of JAGXCT010037055.1, from coordinate 61,106 downwards.
ACTAATCTGCTCAGAGAACTCGAGCAAATGGTTGAAAAATTAAAATCGCAAATCGTTAGTAAGAAAGATCAATTGGAAAAAGTTAATGCACGATGGAATAAGTTCAGCGAGTTGCAAAAGAATGTTGGTCATATATTACAATCTTCAAAGGGATCTATGGGTGAAATTGCAAAGCATCCTACGGCTACAAATAAAGAATCTATCGCTGATATTGTTAAACTGCTAGATGCGTTGGATCATGATTTAGAACAGAAACAAGGAATAAGAACAGATTTGCGCGAAGAAGGTTTGCATCTGATGAGAGAAGATCAAAACAAAATGGGAGAAATCCAAAATGTTTTATCTGCATGCGATAATAATTGGGAACAAACAAACGGTATTCTTAGAGATACTAGAAATAAATATTCAGTATTGACGTCTACCCTGCAAGATTTATTGAACCACAAAAACAACTTTGAACGGGATATTGATAAAGCCGACCAATTATTAAATTCATGTATGGAAACTCCTAGTAGTTACATTCAGGCAAATCAAGCGCTTGAAAAATGCAAAAAAGCAGCAGATATGTTAAAGAGATCTAAATCCACATTAGATCAGATGGAATTAATAAAACAATCCATTTTAAAACAAGCAGCTCCATTGGGAGGATTTGACTCCTCGTCTGTGGAAACAGAATATTTAGGTTCCCAAACACGTTGGGAGAAAATACACGATGCTGCTATAAAGAGAATTCAAGATTTGGAATCTCAAGCAATCATATGGAAACAAATTGATGACAATAAAGACCAGTTAATAAATTGGTTAAGCGATACAAGTACAGCCTTGGTAAACGCTACTGAAAATTTGGAAGTACAGTTTGGTCAATCTACTCTCAATAAATATAAAGAGGAATTACCACTCTACGTTAATATGAGAAATAATATTCAAGTTAAGATAGACCAATTGACAAATATGAATAAAGGCGTACCTATATCTCAATTGTCATCGTTAAGCAATCAATTAGAACAGCAATTTGCGGAAATTAATGATTTAGCTGAAAATTTGGCATCTGCTGCATCTACTTTGGATACTCATGAAAAAGATATAAGAAATGAAATAAAAGTAATCGGAGACACAATCAGTAAATTAAGAGAAGAAATTATTAAATGTGATGATATGACAGGCGAAAGTACTAAGATATTAGAAAGATTGCAAAAATGCCAAATAAGCAAAGAACAACTTCAAAAATCTTGTGATTCCATTGATAATATTACAATGCAAGTAAGCGAATTAAACTCTAATTATCCTGGATTTTCAGAAACCATCGTACCTAAAGAACTCGCTAGCTTACAGAAGCGCTATGAAAATGTTTTGACACACGCCAATAAAATCGAATCCACTTTGTTAACATTCCTCAAAAAAATGTATACAGATAAATTTGGTGTATTACAAAGAATGTTGAAGTCCTTGGAAGAAAAAACGGTATGGTGTGCTCCTGAATCCGGAAGTGATAAATATAATTTGGAAGTGAAAATGGCAGCTTTAGATGAGGTTAAAAACGGAATATTGGATTGCAATTCTAAAATTGACAATTTGAATCAATCGTTTGATCTTTTAAGTAATGTAGAGACACCAGAAACTCTCAAGGTATTGAAAAAAGAAAAAGAGGAAGTTGTTTCAAAACTGAATCAATTAAATAAATCACACGATTCAATAAAAGATAAACTTCAAAGCAACATTGATCTTTGGTTGAAATACGAGTTAATGTCAGAAAATATATCATCATGGCTCAAGGAGGTGGAAGGCAAAGTGCGATCAGAAACGGTGAATTTGTTGGATTTGAATTCCATCGATAGTAAAATTCAAGAAATGGAAGGATTTCAGAAACAGATAAATAACTATGTATCTGAAATAAATGACTTGTCTAAGCTCGGAGATAGTATTGTGGAAGCAAATCCTGAATCACGTGTTGGACAATACGTGAATCATTTAGTAATCAGACATGACACAGTTGGAAAATTCATCGCCTCTTATATTGAGAGACTAAAAGAACTTCAAAAAAATAAAACCAAATATTTGAACAACATTGCATCTTTCAAACAATGGCTTAGAGATGCTGCAGGAAAAATCAAAGAATATCAAATTTTATGTTCATCGTCGGCTAAACCTCAACAAGCAGAGCTCGATGGGTTGAAACGTCTAGTCGATGAACGAGAAGTGGGACAAGCATTATTAAATGAGGCCGTTGAAGCTGGTGAATCTCTCTTCACAGGTATTACACCGGAAAACAGAGATACAATTCGTAATGACTTAAGAACACTGAGAGATAGCTTAGAAGAATCAGTTGATAATGTAAACACTGTATGCAAACAAGTCGAGAGTATTATGATGCAACGTTTGTCATTTGAAGATACATTAGGACAAGTTTCTAGTTGGATTAATGATAAACAACAATCTATCGGAAAATTAGAGTTATGTGCCACACTTCCTGAAAAGAAAGTTGCATTACATTCTAACAAAAACTTATTACAAGATATTAATCTTCATAAAAGCATCGTAGAACAGTTGGCAAGTAAAATATCAGGTTTAACCGATGAAGATAGTAATAAAAGATTACAAAATACATTGTCCCAATACAATTCATCTGCATCAGAAATCGACGAAAGGATCAAATGTTGTGAAAATCATATACTAAATCACGAAAACTATCTTCAGATCTTAGAAAATTGCAGAGATTGGCTAACAGCCCTGACTACAGAATCATCTTTAATAGATGACGTAACTATTACCGACCGTGAAGACGCCGAAAATAAGTTAGTTACTGTAGAAAATCTTTTACAACAAAAAGCTGAGGGTGATAAAATAATCGCAGGTTGTAAAGCGCAACTTCAAGTTGTCTTAAGTGAGACTGCTCAAGCAGGACATCCAGCATTATTGCAAGAGTTCGACGAACAGAATAGGGCTTGGGCATCATTTTTGTCACATTGTACTTCTAATCAAAAGAAACTAAAAGACACACTGAATACTTGGGCAGAAAATGAAAACACATTAGGAAATTTGGACACATGGATTAAACAAAAAGAAAGTCAGGTGCGTGACCAGAGTTTGAAGAGCACACTTCAGGCTAAACAATCATATCTAGCAAAATTGAAGGAGCTAGAAGAAGATGTTTTAAGTAAATCGGATGAAATCAACAGAGCAGTGGAAAAAACTAGTGCGCTAGAAGGTGAATCTGATATATCTATGAGAATATCTCGACTCTTTACGAGATACCAAACATTGAAAAATACAATCAAGGAAATAATTTCAAAATATGAGATATTTGTAGCCGAACACGAACAATTTGATTCAGATCATAAGCAATTGGAAGCATGGCTTAAAGCTAATATAGAACAAGTGAAAGACTTAAACGAAATTGTAGGTGATTACACAATGCTGCAAGAAAAACAAAATAAGTCGAGAGAACTCTCTGATTTGAAAAATAAGGAAACGCCTAAATTTGAATCTCTTCTTGATCGCGGTGAAAAATTATACAATCACACTAGTCCTGATGGAAGAGAATTGATCCGTCAACAATTACGTAATATAAGAACGCTCTGGGAGAGTTTCGGAGATAGCTTGCAAGACACGGGAAATAAGCTAGATCAGTGTTTGTTACAATTTTCTGATTTTTCACTTGCTCAAGAACAATTAACAAAGTGGTTAAAGGATGTAGAACGAGCTATGCAACAACATACCGAACTAAAAGCATCTTTACAAGAAAAACGTGCTCAATTACAAAATCATAAAATAATGCATCAAGAAATAATGTCCCATCAACAGTTGGTAGAGTCTGTCTGCGACAAAGCACAACAACTAGTCGATCAAACTCAGGACTCTTCATTGAATGTATATCTCCAATCTATTAAACAACTCTTCCAAAATATTGTTAACAAATCTGAACATTTGCAAACAAGCTTAGAAGAATGCGTTAAAAAACATACCAACTTTTTAAATGAGTGTAAAAAGTTTAAAGATTGGTTGAATATTGAGAAAGAAAAATTACATGATTGCGACGATGTAAGTGGAGAAAAGCCTGAAATTGTAAGAAAAATTGGTGTAATAAATTCATTAATGACTATAGAAACCGATGGATCAAAATTACTTGACGGTTTGAGAGAATTAAGTATCGGTGTTAACAAAAGTACCTCGCAGACGGGCATTGATGTTATTAATGCTGAAATCAATCAACTTCAGACTGATTTGAGAGGATTTGTAAAATGTTTAAATGATGCAGAGACAAAACAAAGACATACACTTAAACAATGGGAAAACTTTGAAAACGAATCTGAACAAATCGTAAATTGGCTGCGTAGCATGGAGTCTTCACTTCGAGAACAAGTTCTTTTATCAGATTTACCAGAGAAAATAGCACAGTACGATTTATATTTAAAGAAAAAGGAAGAAATCGTCAGCAAAGAAAAGGAAATAGATAAATTTATAGATCAATCTCACACGTTATTACAAATAAGTGGTGTTGAACGCTTGAAACCATTGATTTCTCAAATCAGCAACCGGTATCAACAGCTTCATATTACAATAAAAGAAGTAATAAACCACTGGGCTAAATTGGTTGATGATCATAAGAAGTTCAATGAATTCTATGATGAGACAGTAAGTTGGCTTAAGCCTTTGGAAGAAAATGTCACCTTATTAAATAATCAATCCAATTCTTATCCGCTTGATGTTAAAGCTAGTAAGCTACAAATTCTTCTTTTGGAAAGAGAAAAAGGTGATACAAAAATATCATTATTGATTTCTTCGGGAGAAGCTTTATTACCTGATACATCAGCTCAAGGAAGGGAGAAGATAAGACAATTATTGAGAGATATTCGCGAACGCTGGGATAGCTTAAACGATTCAATTAAACAGCAACAAAAGTCTCATGAAGCACAAACGTTGCAATGGTCAAGTTACCAAGAAACTCTCCAACAAACATTAGCCTGGTTAGACGAGAAGGAAAAATTGGTTCAGCAAGAGAATGCAACATCCTCATCAGTTTCAACGCAGGAAATACGATCTAAATTATTGAAAAATAAAACATTACTGCAAGAAATTTCATCTCATAAACGTGTGATAGAAGCTGTCACAGAAAAAGCACAATCCGTCAGTGAAACTGTTACGTCTGACGAAGAAAAAACCAAGAGCGTTCAAGAAACTGTTAAATCGATATGGGATAGATATACTAAATTAACTGCAGATCTTAAATTATTAATATCACAATTAGAAAACTACTTGGAAATATATCAACAATTTATGGATTTGCAAAAATCTCATCAAGATTATCAGAAACAACTATGGGAAAAATTGCAAGTGCTCTCAGATTATTCTGGCAATAAAGCATCTCTGCAATCCAAATTGAAAAGAATACAAGAATTACAAGATAATATACCCGATGGTCATAGCCGATTGAAAATTCTTTCTGATCATGTAGAAAATAAAGCTAATGTTTTATCGCCTCGAGCTAAAGAGACCATGATTAGAGATTTATCTACGTTAACTGTAGATTTTGACAGATTTATTTCATCACTTAGTGACATAAAACGAGGTTTAGAAGAAAAATTACAGCATTGGTCTGAATATGAGACCACACACGAGCGTTTACTCGGATGGTTAGCTGATGCTGAGATGTCTTTGAAGAATTACACGCCCAAATCTACACTCCCTGAAAAGTCTGATCAGCTAGAAAAATATCAGGTATGAATAAACATTTCCAAAATTACTTTTATTACGATTTATTGTTGTTATTATTATGTATATCAATATAATTATTTCTAAATTTAAAAAAATCCACTTCATAATTGTGTATTTTAAACAGGATGTCTTTAATACTATTGAATCACATCATAGAGATTTGACAGAACTAGTTTCATTGGCAGATTTGTTAGATCAAGTAAGAATAAATGGGAAAAATAAAAAATACGCACATAATTAATAATATTAGCACAATTTAAGTAGCTAGAATATAATCATTTCTAATAATATTATGGTGAACGGAATATAAATAAATTCAGGAATAAGGTGTTAAATAATTTAATAATAAATACTAAAATTATACATTTTTTCCCTACATGAGTATAATTAAATAATGTGTAAGTTAATGTGTAAACGGACCATTTAATAGCTTATAATTGACAACGATAATTCAATTTGTCATATTTCCATATACTTATAAATAAAATATTATAACTAGATTAAATGTGGGAATTTAGTTTTATTAAGAGGATGTGGAATAATATAAAGTATCACCTATTTCATTATGCAAACTTTAAATAAAATAGGTAGCACTTTTTAGCCTAAATATATCTTATACACCAAGCTAAAACAAAGATGCACTTAAATTTATGCAGTATTTGGAGATGGCCATGCTTTTTTAGCAATCATAACATATAAAAAATTTATACTATAAAACGGAAATATAATACATGTGTCAACTTTGTCAATCATTACTCCCAAATAATGAACAGTAGTAGCGTGACATTGATAGTGTCGATCTGGTTTCCATTTCTATTTAATTTTGGGGGAATTACATTAAATAATAATTATACTTTGTTTTATTATATTCAAACTTCTTGTGTTATATTAAAGAGTTTCAAATTGTTAGTCCCGTGAATTGATTGAACGGGCATTATCGTAATCATCGAAAATAAATAGTATGGATTTGTATATTATTATATTTGTACATTAAGTAAGTTAAGTATTTAATACTTTTAAATTTGAAAGAATATAATTTTATTGAAAACACGTTAGTAATGCAAGCCATATATAAAATAAACTAGAGCTGCTTTATTAGTATATTTATCTATGTATGTGTATATGTAGATATATGGAAAATTTGGTACTAATATTAATTGGTATTTTTTAAATTAATTTGCAGTTACTTGTGGTAAATCTTAAAAAAACCGAAGCAGAATTCGATAAACTCACAGATGATTTGAGCGATCTTATTGAAAATAGTAACGAGACTCGAGTCGCTGTTAACGTTCAGCAAATAACATCTAGATTCCAATCCATTCAGGCAACTGCTAAAGAAATTATCAAAAAATGCGAACAGGCAGTAGCCGATCACGCAACTTATCAAGAAAAATACAAGCAATGCGCTGATTGGATTACGGCTGCACAGTTGAAATTCAATGAATGCAAGGACGTTGCAAATGTAAGTGCTCGTGCGGATATTGTTGAAAAAACCGAAGGATTAAAAGATTTAATATCTCAGAAATCGAGTGCGACCTTATTATTTAATAATGCCGTAGAATTGGGTGAAAAGGCAAACCTCTCAACCTCAGATGAAGGTAAAGAAATCATAAGACAACAATTACAGGAGTTACAACAATCTTTGGATGCGCTCTACGACGAAATAAATAGCGTGGAGAGAGATCTGCAAGCTAAATTGACCAAGTGGTCAGGATTCGAAGAATGTTTGGAGAATATCAAGACATGGCTACAATCAGCTGAACAAATGCTACCAAAGGAATTAGAATTAAAAGCGACATTAGATGAAAAACGTGGACAGCTAACGTTATATCGTAATTTCTTACAAGAAGCTTTAATGCATCAGCAAGATATTATCGATCTGAGAGATAAAACGGACAATTTACCGGAAAAGAATGAAGATATTATCGTCCAGTTGAACACAATGGTTGATCAACATAAAAATATCTTACAAAGAGCCCAAAAGTATGTTGAAAGATATGAAGGAATCGTTAGTGATCATCAACAATATAGTAAAGCAGTAATGGATCTACAAGAATGGGTAGAAGCAACACATAACACCGTTGATTTATGGGGTGATAGCGAATTGGAGAGAGTTTCTCTTTACAGTAATGTTGAGCGCCTCAAAAATCTGCAACTTCGTCTACCCGAAGAACAGCCAAGGATTGATCTCATACGTTCACTAGGTGAAAAAGTCATTCCAGGCACGATTGAAACCGGTCACATCAATATTAGAAATCAAATTGATTCATCTCAACAAGAATGGGAAGGTTTAGTGTCATTTATCAAATCGACAATGGAATGTTTGGAAAATAAATTACAACAATGGAATGAATATGAGAGCTTGAAGGATCAATGTTTGACATGGATCAGAGATACTGACACAAAACTTCATGCAATTGATTTAAAATCGACATGTGAAGAAAAACAAGCACAGTTGGATTTATTGAAAGTATTGCAGGGTGAAGTTCGAGCCAAAGAATTGGAGATAGATAGCGTAACCGAAAAAGCTCAAATTTTACATAAAAGTACTATGGGCTCAAGAAGTCTTCAAATAACTGAACTCGGATCCAAATATCAACAGATATCCCAAAAAGTTAAAGACTTAACCAGTAGGTGGCAACAATATGTAAAAACTCACCAAGAATTTGACAGTAATTTATCCGAGTGCATGACTTGGTTAGGAGAAATTAAAAATAAAATGGCATATTGTTCAGATCTAAGCGCTTCATCCCACAAAGATTTAGAAAGCAAACTTGTTCTAATTCAAGATTTACTATTAATAAAAGATGAAGGATTTGCTAAGGTCCAGAATGTAGTTGAGTTGGCTCAATCTGTTTTAGCAAACACATCGACGTCGGGTCACGAACCTATAAATAAATCTTTAGCGAAACTTCAAGAGGAATGGTCTGCTTTAGCTTCTAAAATGATTGAAATTAAATCACTGCTTGATGATTCAATAAGCAAATGGGCAGGTTTTCTTGAACAGATTCAAGCCTTAAATAAAACAGTTGAATGGATGGAAAATTGTCTTGATGAAATATCTCCGTTCCAATCTAGCTTAAGTGAAAAGCGATCACAATTAGAAAAGGCAAAGAATATTGAAGAAAAAGTACGTTGTGAGAAAATTGAAGTTGATAATCTAAAAGCAAAAGCTGGTGAAATGGTGGAAAGCGGCCAACAATCACAAGCAGCGTCTCAAGCGCAAGAAATATTGCATAGATTTGACGTGACGTTTGATAAAATTAAGAAAATATTATCGGAAAGAGAGGCACAATATAGGGATCATAGAGTTTACAAAGAGGCCAGTGATGATTTGCTCGCTTGGTTGAGTAGAGCACGCGAAAAAGTACCTTCAATGAAATCTAAGAGCCTCAGTGATAAATTAGCAATTGAAAATTCAGTCGCACCTTTAGATGCATTACTGAATAAACAAGCTCAAGGAGAGTTATTAGTCGAACATTTACAACATACTGGTGAAGTCGTCTTAGCGAGCACTTCTCCGGACGGCCAAAAAATAATAAGAAATGAAATGAAAGCATTGAAAGAAAGTTTCGAGGCATTGTTCAATGAAATAAGACAACAAAAAGAACAATTAGAAGCGACAGTTGCTCAATGGCGTGATTATAAAGACGAATATGAAAGATTGTCAGATTGGCTACAGCAAACTGACATTCTCATTAAAAATCATAAATTAGCAATGTTAGCTACTGCTAAAGAAAAGGAAAATCAAGTTAAAGATGTATCACAAATATTAGAAAAACTTGAAAAGGGAAGAGAGGACATAGAAAAATTCAACAAGACCGCATCCGGATTATTATCATCACACTTGGACACTTACGTAAATAATCAATTAAGACATTTGAATTCCAGATATCAAGTACAAGTAAATTTGGCAAAGGATGTTTTGAAAAAAGTTCAAACTAACTATGAGCAACATAAAGAGTATGACAATATGCATAAAAAGGCCAAAGATTGGATAGAAAAGGCCTGGGATCTTATAAGAAGTAGTAGCGAATCCTCGAGTAATAGCAGTAAAGAAGTTTTACAAAAACGTTTAGAACAGATTCAAGATTTATTAAAAAAGCGCGAGGTTGGACAAAATTTGGTTCACTCTACTGTAAATTGTGGAGAAAAAGTTTTAAGAAATACTCGCTCAGACGGACGCGATAAAATAAATTCAGAACTCAAAGATATTCAGAACGAGTGGGAGAGATTGGTGAAAAAGATGTCAACGGCTAAAGTTCATCTGGAAACTAGTCTACTCCAATGGGCTGATTATAGTTCTAGTTATTCCCAACTTCAACAATGGATAACAGATCGCGAAGCAAAACTTCAAGAAGTATGCGAACAAAAGGTTGCAAAGTCAAAACGTGGGTTAAGCTTAGGAGAACGAAAGGCAACCCTTCGCCAAACAAATAATATTGTTCAAGATATAGTATCATTTGAACCGATGATTCAATCTGTTACATCGAAGGCCTCCGAACTCATGCAAGCTGCGCCAGCTTCCGAAATAACTAATAAATATGAATCACTCAGCAAACAAGCTAAAGATTTGTATGCTAGACAAAAAGAAACAGTTGAACAGCATCAAGCATTTATAGATGCCGGTAACGATTTCATTCAGTGGATACGAGCAGCGAAAGAACGCCTCGGTAAATGTTCTGAACCAACCGGAGATAAAGAATCACTAAGTGGAAAAATATCTCAATTAAAAATATTGCAAAGTGAATTACCGGAAGGTCAACAAAAGCTCGAAAATGCTCTGGAGAAGGCTGAAATATCATGTCAAATAGCTGATCCTGAAGACAAGGAAATTATTGAGGAAGAAGGAGCTCTTATGCAAGAGGACTATGATGCTTATGTGTAAGTTAATATTTCTTCTATTTAAATATTTTTATGAAAAATATGATAAAATAAATGGTTTTTTAATGGCAATTTTATGGTTTCAGTGAACAATTAAACAAAACAAAAACATTAATTGAAGAAGGCATTGTAAAATGGACGGAATACGAAGATCAATATAAGGAAGCAGCGGATTGGTTGAATAAAACTGAAGGACTGGTTCAATCTTTCAACAAGCTTCAAGAAAGTTTGGAGCTGAAAAAGACTGTATTAGAAGAGTTTCAGGTACATTTGCAGACGCTATTTGATTGGCAACGTGAGCTGGATAGACTTAATATGCGCGCTCAGTCACTGCTAGAAACATGTTCTGATACGCGTGTCTCAAATGGTATTACTCAGCTTACGACGAAGTATAACGCTCTGCTATCTCTTGCTAAAGAGATTATGAGGCGCCTGGAATTACATTATCAGGTATTATTTCAATTATTTCTTATATTTTATAAGTGAAATATTAAAATAAAATAATCCTTATTTTATTTAGGAACATCAACAACACAATGCCCTCTATGGAGAGTGTCAAGATTGGGTAGATCGTACTCGAGATAAGTTGAATGAATGCACAGAAATGCCAAATACTTCTCAGGAAGTCCTAAATAGAATTAATATGGTGAAAATTGTCAGACAAACATTAGAACAAGGCCAAAATAAATTAAGATATGTATTAGAGTTGAAAGAAAAGGTCATAATGAATACTGAACAAAATGGCGCCGCTAAAATACAAGAGGATACTGAGAATCTTAAACAGGAATTCGAAAAGTTATTGATTGATGTGCAAGATATTCGCAATAAATTAACAACGAGAGCTGCTCAGATTGATGAAATTTATAAATTGCATAAACTCTTAATGGAGTGGTTAGAAGACATCGAACAAAAATCTCAATCGGAAGGACTCTTGTTAAATGAACTCTCGGAAAAGAAAGCTAAATTAGAAAAGTTCAGATCTATACAGAGAGACATAAATTCACATAATGAACTAATTAAAAAAATAGAATCAAAACTTCAAGAAGATCCCACAATCCAATGCGTGGAGATCGAAGAAAGCATGAAAAAATATGTGGATATAAAATCAAATGTCAACTCAACAATTGCCGTAAGTTCTATTTACATTTTTTTAATTATGTGTTTATATGTTATATGTGTAAATATTTTGATATTTATAGGACTTGGAGCAACAAGTAAAGGATCATGTTGATTTTAAAGAATGCTACGATACTTTCAATGAATGGATTAGAAATTGTAAAATTGACATACAACAGTGTTCTGATTTACACGGAGAAAGAGAAAAACTTACAGAGAAAGAAATTAAAATGAAATCTGTAATTAGTTCTATTCCTGAAGGTGAAGGTCTTTTGAAAAAGCTGATGAGTTTAAGTGAAACCGTCATAAAAACTACAGGAAAGGAAGGACAAGACTCTATTAACCAAGATATTAAACAAGTGAAGATCGAATGGGATAATATTCAACAATTCTTGAAGGAAGTTCAAAAATTGCTTGAGAAATGTGGTCAGGCATGGACTGACTTTATCGAAACATCTCAGAAGATGAAGGAATGGGAAGACAATTTTGAGACGCGTTTAGATTCAGTTTCTGAAGTTAAGAAAATGACACCTGAACATTTGGAGAAATGCAGAGTAAGTAACATCAATATAACTTATTATCCAAAAAATATGAGTAATAGTAATTTTCTGTTATTTTTAATGTTAATGTATCGATTTTTCTTTTGTAAATTTATTTTGTTTATCATTTTTGAAGGGGTTATTAGAAGAAGCTGTCGGCAAAAAAGGTGTATTAGAAGAATTAAACGATAGATGTGAAAATTTAATGGAATCAAGTGCATGCTCGTGGGTACGAGATCAAACAGTGCAACTCCAGTCAAAATATTCTAACTTATTGACGGCTATTCAAGGATTAGTTTCAAACGTTGAGAAAAATCTCTCAGATCATACTGAGTTCCAAAAGGCCAAAAAAGAATTACAATCATGGTTGGAGACTGCCCACGGTTCAGTTCAAGATTGTATCGGTGTCGGTGATGTTCCATCTATTAAAGATAAGTTGGAAACAATCAAATTGGTTACTACTAGAATGACAGAAGGACATCACTTACTATCAGTATTACAAGATGCATTCTCTAAAGCAATTAATAACACACCTCCAGAAAAGCAAAATACTTTAAGAGAGAGCATGACTACATTACGTGAAAGTTGGGATCAGCTAAAAATGGATTTGAACTCGATTACTGCTCAACTTAAAGCATCTCTCAATAGATGGGAGGATTTCAATGAATCTAAATCTCGTTTGGAGAAATGGATCGCTGAAACCGAGGAGAGTTTGAAAAAGAAAGTGGATACAAAGGGTGAACTTGGAGAGATGAAAACGTTGATGGAACGATATAAACATATTCAAGAGGGTATTTCAGGAAAGAAGCCCGAAATCGATCATTTGAAAACGGAAGCATCCGAGCTAAGTTCTTGGATTAAAAATCCTTTCATATTAGAATCGGCACGGACTATCGAGAACAAATGTGACGCATTGAATAATCACTGTATGGCACTTAAAAATCAACTAGAGTCTGAAATAAATGATTATAATTCATATCATCAATCGTTACAAGATACAGAAAAATGGTTATTGCAAATATCCTTCCAACTTATGGCACACAATTCGTTGTTTATAACCAACCGAGAACAAACCGAAGAGCAGCTTGCACAACATGCCATTTTATTAGACGACATCCAAAAATATCAAACTACATTGGACGATTTGAAGGCGAAAGGTCAAGGACAGATTGATAGATATATTTCTAGTACACCATCCATAAAAGGAATTATCAATAAACAATTACTTAATGTCCAAGACAGTCACAAATCTTTGCTAACAACTGCATTACAAATAGAAAAGCGACTGTTGGAGAGTTTGGCCAAATTTAAGGAATACGAAGATACGTTGGAAAGTATCATGGCTAATTTGGATTCTTATGAACCAATGATAACGGAGCTCGATGTGCCCGTTGAAAGTCTACAACATGGAAAAGAACAATTGGAAAATGCCAGAGTAAGTTATTAATAATTAAAGTGTATACTTTTTCATTTGTTATTTATCGATTACTAATTATGAATATAATTTCTATTTAGTTAATGCATAATAAACTGCAAACCGAAAAGGCCCGATTAGTCGTTGCAGTTCAAGCATGCGAAGCGGCTGCAGCCTCAGTGAGCCGACCCTCGAGTCCATTAGACAGTGCTCCTGCACCTATTCCTCTCAGAGAATTGCAGACCAGGGCTCGTTTGGAAGATTTGATAGACCAGGTCAGAATTGAAATAATATATTTTGTGTGATGCTTACAAATTTTAGTGATTTTATATATCCCGGCATGATTATAATTTTTTAATGCTTTATCATATTAAATGCTACAAAATAAAATTGCTACTTATTTATATAGTACTTACATTATACTATTTATTATTATTTTTTTTGCATTTTGCATGATTTGTGTGACAATTATTTGTATGCTTAGCCAAAGAAAGTATCGTATGTTGAAGCAATACCAGTTAAAACAAGTACAAAAACATTTTTGGATATGCTTAAAGGCAATGATTATAATAATAAAGTAGAAGATATGACTACTAAGGTAGGTGTTATTGAGAAAAAAAATGTTAAAACATGATATATTTATATTAAAATATAACTTTTGCATGCTTATATATTATATTAAACTAATCAGAGAAAATGATATGCTGCTTTCTACTGTTTTTCTTTTGCCTTGTAATTTTTTAACATAATAAATTATATAATTTCATATAGTAATAACAAACATTTTGCTTAATAATATTGTAGGTTCAAGGCCATTTAAGTAACTTAAGCGATACTGTCAAAGAAATGGAAGAAGCCAAACGACAGCGCACTGTTATAGAAGAATGGATTCTACTTCAAAGTGGAGTAGTTAACGATTGGAAATGCAATCCATCTAAATTAAGAGTTGAAGCTGCAAAACAAGAGTTAGCTGCGATGAATGACTTAATGTCTGTAATCGGTGATAAGAAAATGAAGCTCAAAACAGACATGGCTAATTCAGGTTTGCATCTTTCTTTAATTCCTTATTTATAATTGTTATCATAGTAAAATAGTCCATATTATAAATTATTTCTTTATTACTTAGGATTTGATGATGATTCTGATCTTGAGGATCAATTGGAAAAACTGGAATCAGATTTAATGGATGCACTTGTCAAGGAGCAAACAAATCAAAGTACTATCGAATTATTCAGGAAAAATGTACAAGATATTCACGATTGGTTTAACACAATATTGAAACGTATGGAAGTATTAGATAAAGGTTCAGGACTCTCTTGCCCTGAAAAATTAAAAGTAATAATTGAACTTAACAATGAATTTAACGATTTGGGACCCAAAAAGTTAGAGGATGTAAAATTAACTGTATCCGATGTAATCAATGTTGTGAATAATCTTGATTCTCAACAAGTAGAAGAGCAGGTAAATGTTATGGATTTTGCATTGATTTAAATTTAATAATAAATTATGATTTACTAAACGAAAACTATGTATTTTTTTTTAGTTGAAGTCGGTTGAAAGAAGATATAATGATATAAATAATAGATTACAACGTAAAGCTCAAGTACTCGATATAACCCATAAAGAAATTGATGGTACAAGAAATGAAATTGACGATGCTCATAAATGGGTTATCGAAAAAATTAATGAAATTAAAAATCCTAAGCCTCTAGGTTTTGAAAGTAAATTTGCCAAAGAGCGCCAGCAAGAATTGGTATTTTTACTAAAAGAAGCCGATGGTAAAAAGACTCTAGTGGACTCACTCGAAAAGAAAGTACGGAATATCCAAAATGAGTTAGAAAACCCAGAGCAAACTCAATTAGAGAATGCTTTATCAAATCTGTCTGCTGACCAGAAACAATTATCTACCATGATTAAAGCAGAAATTGAAAAAACTGGAAATGCCATGCAAGTACGCAAAAAAATGGAGAACGATTTAGAGAAGGCCCATGCATGGATAAAATCAAAATTAAACGAAGTGAGAAAATTAGGAGGATATGCACCTCTTAAAGCAATAAAGATTGAACAAGAATTAGAGGAACATAAGATTCATAAGAACGGTATCAAAGACTTTGGTGAAAATAAACTCAATGATATATTGAAACAGGGTAACAATATGTTAAAGGAATGCTCACCAAATGACCGAGAGAGATTACAAGCTTTATTGGATGCAATTAATAAAGACTACGAAGAATTGAAGAAAGAATCAGATGATAAATATTCAGCATTGAATGATTTGCTACAAGGACGCAAAGGTTTCGAAGAAGAGTTAAATAAATGTCAGCATTGGCTCAACGAAGCCGAAGTAGCTGTGTCTGCAGATTTGCGAACTTCCAGCATCGGTCTGCTTGAAGAACAGCTTGCTAAATATGACAAATTAAGTGTAGAGGCAAATAACATAGAAAAGATTATTAACAACATATTTGAACAGAGTAAAGCAATATTACCAACTCTTTCGGACGCCGACAAAATTCACTTGAACGAAGAAATGAAATCGTTACAAGATAAACATAATCGTATCAAAGCGATAATTAAAGATAAAACTAAAGTTTTGCAAGACAATATTAAAGACTGTAAAGAGGTAGCATCTAAAATAGCCGATGCTGTACAATATATGACTCACATTAAAAACGAAATTAAGAATTTGAACAAACCGATCGGAAGTAGAGTCGAAGATGTACAGGGAATGCTAGCTTCATATGAGAATATTTTGGATGATCTTAAAGCAAACAAAGCGAAGTTAAGTGAATTACAAGGTGGAAATATGAGTGATTTACAAGACATTTTAGGCCAGCAAGATGATCTAATACGAGCTCTCGAGGATCAAATATCTAAATTGAGATATTTATTGTTACTCCGTGAACAATTTATAGCATTAATTAATGAAATTATGACTTTCATAATGAAATATACTACTATTGTGACTGACATAGAAAAGTCTGGTACTACATCTGAAGAGAAGATTAAGCGATATGATGATGTCATTTTGAAGATTCAAGAATGCGAAGCAACTTTGGCAGCTGCAACTGACAAGGGACAACAGATAGCAGGCGAAGGAACTGCCGCTGACCGAAATAGTATAACAGAACAGTTGCAATCTCTCAAACAACAATTGCAAACCCTTCGTAGGGCTGTCGAAAGTCAGAGACAGGAACACGAAAAAGCAGCCGCTGAACACAAGAAGATTAGCAATGATTTGATTAAAATCTTGGAATGGTTACATTCTAACGAAGGCGTTGTTCGTTCAAGACCACTCCTTTTAAGAACTGTCGAGAATACCGACAGACATATTGCCGAACATTTAAAACTGGCCGATGACGTAAACAAACAATTAGATAACATCAAGAAACTTAAAGAATCCATAAAACATGATGACGGAATGCCAAGTTCATTGTTGGAAATGTTATCGGAGGCAAATTCATTGCTAACAACTTTACCGAGAGAATTGGAGGAGAGAGGCAAATATTTGTACGACAACAAGCAATTCAGGCAAGATTATGCAGCGCTTGTTGAAAAATTAAATGCTTGGGTTAAAGAAGCAAACATTCGCTTAGGTATGGGTAGAGACGGTGTAGATTTTGAAAATATTATCGCAGATTTGGAAGAGCACAAAATATTCTTCAGCACCGAACCGTCAATGCGCGAATTAGTCTCTCAACAAATGCAAAAGGCCGCTGATAAGATTTGGCCATCGCTGAATTCATCTGAACAGGAAGAACTATCTAAAGATCAACAAGAGCACAATCAGTTGTTGAAGAACACATTAAATTCAGCCAAATCACGCCAAGCTCAACTCGAACAAGATGTTGAGATATGGAAGGATTATTGCCAACTAGCTGAAAAGATTATTGCGATACTCGATAGAACCAAGTTTACCGATGAGCCAGTTACAAGTTACGCTGGATTACAGTTCAACGTACAGAAAATTGATCATGCAGTGAACGATTTACATGTAAGTAATAATTTATATTATACATTTTAAGCGAATACTTAATTCGCATTTATTATTGCTTTTACTTGGGCTATTATTTATAGCAAAAAAAAAAAATGGCAGGACTCGTTTTGTATTTCGACACAGTTATGTTAGTATGAAACCAGCTGGTATTCAATCACTATCCTTTTTTGTGCGATGATGTCATCTCACATGTGATACCCTCAATCGAAAGTGGTCAATGAGTGATGATGGCATCAGTTGGTCAGTCAGCAGTTGTTAGGTGATTAGTGATGTTGTTCAGCTATTTGTCCTTTAACGATTTGCGAAAGTGATATATGTAGTGATATTATCAAATTCTCTCATATTTCGGACATCCATGTTTGTTAAATGGAGAAAACGGTAAATTTTACATATTTTAATTATAATAAATCATCTGATTTTTAAACCTTGAGATTTATCTTAAAATATGCAACATCAAAACCGTTTGACCCTGATATATCAAGTGATGATTTAATGTTTATTTTTTAAACACAAGACATAGATTATTTGAAATCTATGAAAACACTTGACACGTGTATTATATAGATATATAAAAAAACATGAATATGAATGATTTTTCGTTTACAGGGACAACAAGCGTTGTTGGAGATATTGCAAGAGCGAGCACGCGAACTTCTGCGACAGGCAGATGAACCAAGTCGCGCCATCATCAAATCCCGCGAAACAGGTGTCGCCGAAGAGTGGTTTGACGTGAGTGGAGATCTCAAAAAAAGACGAGACGCCCTCTCAGGTCTTGCCGAACAATGGGCAAGTCTAGATTCCCTTCGTCAACGGATTTCTACACCTCTAGCCGCGTTGCAAGATCGTGTTCGTCACATGGATCCTGCTCCTCGCTCCAGAAACCAACTTTTAGAAACAAAGAATGTTTTACTTGTAAGTATAAAATTGTAGAATTAAATTTTCTATAAATCTTATTGATATTAACATGTGTTGATCTAAAATTTATTTATATCTAGGAAGTGCAAGATGAGGCGGAGTCGTTGGCGCCATTGCTGGATGAAATGCGCGCTGTGGCTCCTACCATCGTTGATTTCCTGGAAGCCAGCAGCCCACCAGCTGCCAGTGAAACATCAGCAGCCCTTCAAACGATCTACAATGATTATGACAAGTCAGTGTTATTTGGTTATACAATCCTTCGTTTATCATTGCAAATCCTATATTTTTTGGATGAAAAACTTTCTATATACTGTAATACCTCCAATAGCGCGTGTTCCGATAGCGCGAATTTGAAAATAAATCGCGCAATTCACCCTAACAACGCGAGCGCATTCTATTCATGCATGATTTATTTTCAAATCGCGCTATCGGAACACGCGCTATTGTGGATATTACTGTATTTCATTTAACTAAGATTCATAATTTTTTTTACATTGTTTTGGCAGATTTGTATTTTTTTGCAAAATCTCCCTAACCCTAAATTTTGTATGTGCTTCATTATCCCGATAACGCGTTGTTCCAATAACGCGGTCCCAACTTTCGCGCTATCGGGGGTATTACTGTGTATTAAGCGCCGAAAACCATCTCACATCTAAATTTTCAACAGTGATAGTCAGCATTTATTTTCCGCGGACCCATTACGTATATTTGCTACCTTACGCGGACCTCAACCTACCCCCGTAGCAGATTGATTTCACGCATCTAGAAAATATGTGCAATGTTTCTTGATAGCGCAAAAAACAACAATGTTTAGTTGGTCTTCTTCATTATCATAACCGATTCTCTTGAACAGTTTAAACGCCACGGCGTGCAGGCACGCGAAACCGGCTAACCAACAGCGCCACGGCAAACGCTACTACGAATTTATTTATGAATAAATGTAATATTTTTAAATGAAAATTAATGTAGAGACATCTTTTGAAGGCAATGTGATTGTTAGAATGTCGATATGTTTAGCCGTTTAAAAGCCGGTAAAAATCTATATAATTGGCTTGGCGATTAAAGGGTTAAATGATTTTGATATAACATGGCTCAGAAAATAACAAAAATAATTATCGATAAAGAAAATAATTAATAGATCCGTCATGGCGGCTCGAAAACAACCGCGTCGTCCGAAGGGGAGCTATTTATAACGAAGAAATAGACCTTGAACATTTCAAGTCAAGATATTGATGATTTTTTTTTAAAAATGTATTATTCTAAGAATAAAAATGCGGCTCGCGGCACGTCTCAATCGCACGGTTTCACTCGCACTCAGCACATCGTAGCGGATGCGAGCAAGAAAAAACATCGAATTAGAAGCGAATATTGTTGTTTTTTTATTTTTTTTTCGCAATTGTGGACAATATAAAGGTCAATGATTATTTATAGTATTTATTCTTTAGATTTTTTTAGACAAATACTTAAAATACTTAAATTTGTGACATGTAGGATTTATATTAAAAGAATTATTCTATAAAAATCATACGTTTATACCCAAATAGACACGTTTTGGTTAACAGAATTGTTCGGCAACATATCGCCACTTTTTTTTATTTTTAAATATTTTTTGCTCATTAACGAATGCGTTTATTATCAGACGGCATAAATGAATAAACATCGAAAACCATATAAATTTATATGCCATCACACATTTTTATATGCCAACTGTATATTTTTTTGTGCCAACTGTATCTTTTTTTAAACGATGCCGTCGGGATCTTATCTGCTATGTAAAAAAGATAATCGAGCGATTTTGATTTTATCAAACACATATCAACTATGATCTCTACATCGTTACTTATTGTAGATAAAATCTGAAAATATGTTTTTGATTTCAATCATTATTTTGCTGCGCAAAAAATGTATTTCTTTAAAATTTGCTTGAGTTGTTTGCACTTGTAGCGATTCTTAATTCGGAAACAAAATATGTACACATTCCACATTATAATGTACGTAATATAATATGTATACTATGTTTGTTAGAATGTGTTTCACTGTATTTATGGTGTCAACATCGATGACATAAGCCACCATTTTTTTTGCATATATTTTATATGGTATTTTACCAGACAGCAGTCGTTCGGTTGCGGTATATCGAGAATGACGTCGTCATTGGGTTAAATTTTGGCGGAATGGACCTCCACGGAGGTAGGGTAAATAATTATTATAAATTTATTTCGTGTCAAATGTCAAGGTCGGTGTGTATCGGCGTTACTGGTGATAATTCACGGTGTTGGTGAAAAAATCGGTCATATTCTCTCTAATATAATTCCGTTTTTTCGACCGGTTAATTATAGTATTTATTTTTAACTTTCGTAGGTTTTTGAGATTAGCCCGCTGCAGTATTTTTGGCAATAGCCGTAACCGTTCAGCGTAACGCGGTTACATCACGGAGCCGAATGTGGCGTTTCAGTGAGATACTTGTGTCGTCACGTTCACGCTTCTTGGCTTTTCAGCCGTCTGCCAGCTAACTTTCATTGCGTGCCAATAAACTCGGTATAATAAATAAGACATCAGATTTTTGGGAGTTGTACCAGGGTCATTGAGGAACCTTGGCATATAAAAAAAAAATCTTAGCATTTCCTCAAGTTTGTTTCCTTCTGCTAGATTCGTGAAAAATATATTATGAACATATCAATCATTATAAAAATATACACACTTCGGCTTCAAGAATAGCAGGGGCTTTCTTTTTTAAAATTGTGAAATTTTATTTCAGTGGATATGAATATTATTAGTCTAATATTCACCGCGATTCACTTTATATTTATTCTAGTGAACATTTGTGTTATAATTATAATTAAAACAATAGCAATTATTGACATGTCGATGTAATGCATCTTATTGACATTAAGTGTTAATAATTGCTTGACAGCTAAGAAAAATTTCAAGCGACATTGCCAATACGTCTTAAGAGATAGATTTACCATGAACAAATATTAGTTAAGCTACTTGAATAATTTAAATAACATCTATAAATTATTTTGCACATTAAATATTAACTATGTACTTTTCCTCTTTCTTGTGAAAAATTCCTGAAAAAAGTATAGGTTTCGAATTAAAATATTCGTTCAACTAGTTTTCGACTTTGTTTCAAAAGCTAAATACGAGATTTGATAAAAAAAATATATGCAGAGTCCAATTGTTACAACATATTGTGGCGTTGATACACTTATCCTTGACGTGTTTTGACATTGGTAGTTTATTGGATGGTTTTTTATTGTTGGCTGTTGAAAAGTTTTCACATGTTTTGAAGTACTCGACGAGCTTTTACTTATTTTCCGGACATGTTTCCCCTGCGACTTCTTCTTTTGATTCCGGTAGATAAAGAAAACACGAAATCATCATGTTTTGCCAATATTAAGGAGATAAATAAAAAATCGCAGAACGAATTAATCCCCATACTGAAAATTACCTTTCAGAAGTGGTAATAGGTATTAGTTTATGTAAAGTGACGGCTTGAAGGTAAAATATTTGGAGGTGCTGCTAAAGAGTAAAAATACAAAGAAGTATATATCTAAAATGACTCAGTATGGATAGCGTGGGACGAGATCCTCTCCCCCCGCTGCCGCCCCGCATCCATCTAATATACGATGCTGATAGCGTTGATGAGAAGACAGCGCTCTCGTTCTACACCACGCGGCGTAACACTATATATAAATTTAATTTATATGTTCATATACATAATAAATCATCTATAGACACATATATATTAATATATTTTCCTAATTTGCTTGGGGGTGCTGCAACTCCGCAGTGTATCCGCTCCTTTGTATATCTAATGTGAGTTATTGTGAAGGGAACACATTTATTAATGATGAATAATGAAATAAAAATGGAAATAAATCTCGAAGCAAGATGTGGTAAAATATCCCATACTTCTAAATTCTTTAAACAAAAATGTTCACACGTGGCCTCGCTCATCTTTTTTATCCTGCGATATTCGATAAAAGCGCTCTGCAAAAATTTTAATCAATTAATTTTTTTATTAGGGAATTCTGTACCTTGTTATTGAATTTTGACAGATATCCTGTCCGATTTGAGTCTTTGAAAGTAACGTTCTGTTAGCACTTGATTATACTTTACGGTAATTGATGTAGTGGCCTTGCTGTCGATCAAGCTTTGTCAGTTTTGGGGGTTGGATATCTTATACTTCACAATGAAATCAAATGTATTGGACAGACATAATATTTAACATGGTTTTTCTATTTTATTTACTAAGTGCTGCCAAAGTTTACAATTACCGCTATTTTTTTCTTATCTTCACAATATTATTTTATTATGAAATCATCTTTACAGTGCAAATACATATTTACCCATTTTAACGTATTTAATCAATAAAATAATGTTGAGAACCGATAAGCACGGTCTAATAAACCGCACACGTTGCGAAAATTACGCGCAAAGTTTTACATTATTGTTTTTATGATCTAGTTAAAATTCCCGATAGCCAGTTTAACCGTTCTATTTACGAATGGCGACGTATAAATCAGTTGACCTATAGAAATGTTTTTAAAAAGTCTGGCCAGACTCCCGCCTGAGAGAATCTTGATTCTTTTCAATTTTAAAACGGTGACATCATCGGCTGAAAAAAGACACATTTGGTATTCTGGTCATTCATAACGACGGCGCCGCTAGTTGAATTAATTCATTACCAACGTGTGACCGTCACTTATCCAACAGGAAGTTTCGTCACTGCTATAGAATGATTCTATAAAAATATGCCGTGGATATAAAATATTGTCAAAATTTACAAATGTTGGGTATGATATCATACCGAACGTCCTTGACGAATTAACGAAATATTTTTATCAATGACGGATGTATTTAAACATCTATTTAATCGATTCGCAATAATCATAAATAAAATAAGCATAATTAATAAATTATTTTTATAAAAATATATATTTTTGTAGTGACTACTAATAGATCGTATTGTTTGTTCTATATCCCATGGTAAATTCAGCTCATAGCAAAGCGATGACTGTGCCATGTTATAAAAACGTGATGATGACTACCGATCCACGGTGAGGAAGTCTAAAAATATAATTGTCCTAATTGCAAATGATGGTGTAATGTATTTATACTGAAACATTCAGAACACTTGGCTACGTCAACAAGTCAAAAACCATCTTGACCTTTCTTTCTAACGCGATAAAAGTACATCATAGTGCTTCGTATTCTATTTGAAATTTTCGACGGTGTTGTTTACATAATCGATAAATAGATTGAGTAAAAATATTGTTTTACTCCGATTTTCTGATAATCGAGAGTGTGGAGCCAGAGTCTGAGTCATGATTTATGGTAATTTAGACGGAATCGGATTTGATAGACGCCAGCCAACTCTCGATTTCAATTTTTTTAAATGCATTAACACTTTTACTTTCAAGATTTTATCGAAGGATCTGATAAATTAAGCGTTTGGTTTTTATATGTTTTGCAAAATAATTATATTTTCGGTTATATTTATTTATTTATTTATTATTCTTTTATAATAACTTAAACAGAAGAATAATTAAAACAATCTAATGAAATAATATTCTAAAATTTAATAAATATTATAAGATAAAATAAATTTTTTATGTACATAAATATACAATCAATCCTCCTATAACGTTTCCTGTAAATCGCTGTTTTCTACAAAATTCTAATATTTTTTAAGGTCAATTTAGATATTTCGTAAATCTATAATACCTTGCCGAGCGAAATAAAGGTCAATGCTCTTTGGTTGACAAGGCATTTTGTAAGAAGCAGCGATTTAGAGGAAACGCTATAGGATGGCTGACCCTATATTTAAATATATTCTAAAAAATGTATTAAAAAAAGTATAAAGGAAGAGAAAGGTCGGCATTTATTATGCAGAAATGTAATAAAAACATATTTTGGTTATAGTATTATTTTTTAATAACAATATTAACCTTTTGCCTTCGAAGCTTTTTGAAGTCCTCAATACCTCAACACGTGTTATTTAATAAATTATTAGTTTGGATTTGTGCTAAATTATCATTGTTTATAAATATAGTGAATACTACAATATAGACCTAAAATAATTATTTTTATAAATAATACGTAATTGATTTGTTGCATGCCCGTCAAAACGGCGGAGTATACCGAAAACTTCGATGCCGCTTCTCAGGCGACATTCGAGTACAAAGGGTTAATACATTAGTGGGGTGATATTTTTTTCTTTTGTGAAATTAAATCTCGGGTCCACGAAGCGTCATCTTCGAAATAAAAAATCGTTCCAATTCACTCGTATGTGTAGTCACATGCAAAACGATTTTTCGCTTTGTTGTAAAAAACTATATGTATAACTTAATTACATAACAATAATGAAGTAATAATGCGTCACAACAATTTCACAACAAAAATATAGCTAAAGCTTGAATTTACTTACGAAACTTATGGGATCTACATGGTTCCATTAATTGAAGGAACACATTCCTATCCAAATAAGTTTTACGCAAAGCGATGAGATTTTTATAATTAATTTTTAAATAAAATATTACTTAAATTAATCCTTATATTTACACAGTTTTGCTTTAACACGGTTTCTGTTTGGTCGTTTTTTTTTAAATACAAATCAATGTAAGATGTCATTATTATTTTTATAAGACATTATGTCTTCAGACAAATTAGCTTTTATTTGTTCTGATATAAATAGGTAGAAGATCGTGGATTTAGATAACGATCGAAGTTTATAACTTCAACGAAAAATAAGACACATAAATCTAAAAACAGATAGTGAAATGCAAATTACAGAGCTCTGGGTGCGGCAAGGACAGCTTAGCCATAAAGAAAACGAAATTGAAAGCACAACTTACAGCCAATAAGTAAAAGTAGTGTGACTGTTAATATTTTTCTCTTATTTATATATAAACATTATGGACATAATTACACGTTTTGATTTATACATTTCTTCGATTATCTTTTCTGTATATATTATGATTAAATGTAGATCTACTCCCGATTTATATATATTTTATATATTTGAAAAACGTATATTTTACAAATTTACATGGTTATTTTTTCACATATTCGTGTTGGAAATCCCTTCTGAAAAAAAAAATTCAACGACCGGACGATCATTCTAGGAATGTTCGTTGCCGAGCCAGAACAAAATAATCAAAACCTCGAATCGAAATAGATCGCGGAAAAACGAATCGTTATTTTCCTTTTTCGCGGCGCGTTTTAACTTTGGTTTCATCGAATTCGTAGCATATTATGTCGTTTAGAAAGAACGTCGAGCGTCGTAAAAAATAGCTCCGTTCCAAAGAACATTATTTATAATGCAATTAGCCTTGTTTATTTTGTATAATAATTCGACGAGTTTTCGGACAAGTTTTTTTTTGTTATTCAAATTTGCATTCGCTGCGCTCGGCTATCCAGACGGTTATGCAACGGTTTGCAAACCAGCCGTGATCTCACCCGTTCGCTATCTGCGAAATCGTATTAATAATACAAATTTTTAGACGTGTGCGATATGTCGCGCATAATTCGCACGCAGAAACCGAACGTCCACTCCGCACTCGGTATTGAAAGTGAAGTTTATAAATACGTTTTATTATTCGGCGAAAGTATTTCGGTGCAGAGCGAGATTTTGTCGGGTTCACGCGCGAGCGCCGTATATCTGTCTATTTTCATGGTCATCTCGGGCAAAATTAGGCAAAGATATGCACCGATGACGTCGAAATATTATAATTTCTAGGCATCTGACGTTTATGATTTATTTCGACTGTGATCTCGCACGGCCGGAGTTCGCGGATGCGCATAATCGAAAGCGACGACGACGGAACGCGCAAAAGAGGAGAACGGTCCTATCGATCGCTATCGAGCGAGACGGCGAGGAGCCCTCCTCGGTTGCATTCGTGACGACGGCGGTTATTGTGATATGAATATTTGTTTACAAAATTTTGTTCCGACACGTTGCGGCAGTTTGACCTCCAAACGCGTTGGTTTGCTGGTCTGCGGGTCTATATTTAAGGCGGGAGGCGCGGGAGGGGGAGGGGCGGCGTCCCGACGCCGGCGCCGCCCGCAGACCTCCTCGAGCGGTAACACTGGATGGCTGGAAGTGAAGGGGTCGCCATGTCGGGACTGGACCGCGCGTAGCCGCCCCACTCGAGGTGCTCCACCCCCGTCCCGTGTCGCGAGCTTTTGCGACGCGCCGCTGGCGGCGCCGGCGTCTCCTCCGACGCGCAATTTTCCGTCTGCAATGAAAATATCCGCACATTTTCGCCGAATACGCGCTGCACGTCCATTTTCCGCTCTCTATTTATAGAGACTAGACTTTATCGTTCGCATTCGTATTGTTCACTTTTCACAGTCGCTATTTTTACGCGGCTCAACTTTGGTTACCGTCGGCTCGCGCCTCGTGCCATATTTACGTCGCGATCTATATACGCGCGCAAAAACACGCATGTAATATTCTCTTCTCTTTTTGCAGGCTCCTGAAATTGCTGTCTGAACGGCTCGACGAGACCGAGAAAGACATAGCCGACATAAGCGAGACCCAAAAACGTATCCGATCGTTGACGGAAGACATAAACAAATTACTGAAGGGCGTCAAATCGTTCAAGGTTTACGGAGAGAACCAATCTAACTTGGAAGCGGAGCTGAACGGCTTGAGGAACTCCGTCGACAAAACTACCGAAGCTTCCAAATCGCTGATAGCGGATACGAACGAGAAATACGGTGCCGTTCGGCAGTCAGTCCCTTCGGATCTCGCGCAGGAATTATCTGCGCTCGAATTATTAACTGAAACGCTCAGCAACGCGATGGAGGAAAAGGATCGCGAATTCAAACGCGCCAGGACTATTCGATACGATTATGCCGCCGACGTGGACGAGGTGCAAGCCTGGCTGCAAAAGGCCGAGCTCAAAGTACAAGACAGAAGCCTCGTGCCGAGCGCACTGCGGGAACAGTTGCAGCAGCTGCAGTCGGAAATTGGACCCATAGCTGATAAGCTCGAAAGACTGACTAAAAATGGCAAAATAATCGTCGAGAACAGTCAAGACGAGGCAGAAAAGGATCTGATCAAATCGACAATAGACAATCTGACCGATCAGATGTCGCAGGTGAGGAGTTGGTTGGAGGACAAGAAGCAGAAGGTCGGAGACAGTTTGGACGCGTGGGCGCGCTTCCTCGCCCTGAACGAGACGGTGCGGGAGTGGGTGCAACTGCAGCGACAGTTCTTGGCACAGCCCCTGCACCTCACCACGTTGCAACAGACGAGGCAGAAATTGAATGAGTATTCGGTACGTCGCAGATCCGATAACTCGTATGTGCGATCGTTTGATAACGCGCGCCGTATCGCGATAACGATTTCATATACAGTAACCGCTCGCAGTGCGACGCACGTTTGTATAATGTTTTATATTAAATCGATTGTTTTTGTTTTAGACGATTTTAAAGAGTTGCAAAACGCAAACCAAGAACCTCAGCGAAATGGCGAAAGAATTGGAAAATATTTCGCAGACGGCTTGCGTCGGCGATCTACCTAGGATGATGGAAGCCGCCGAATCTTCGAAAGCGGAGGTGGAAGTAAAACTGATGGAACGGGTACGATGAGAAATTTCAATCGAGACGCTGTTCGCCGACGAATTTGTTTTTATTTATGATCTCTTTTACAGAATGCTTTATTGCAAGAAACGTCCGAAGAATGGGAGCAATGCGAGAAGAAAATGAAAGACGTAAGGCATTGGATCGACAAAACTAAACAGACGCTCGATTCGCCGCAAAGCAAAAAGAAACCGCTGAGGGATCAATTGACTTTGCGCGAGAAGATCCTCGGAGATATATCGATACAAAAGACAAAAATTTCCATGTCGATCGATAAATTGAACGTGAGCATTTATTCTCTGTATTGATTTGTGTCAAGTCTTATTTTGTTTCAGAGCGATCGCCGGGCTTTGGAGTCAGGATTTAACGGAGTTTCTTTTTATGCACGGTAGGTTCACTTCCGTTCCGGCATCGGAGGCGACGAATGCGTAGAGCAGGAGGCGTCGACCCTGGTCGCCGAGCTGGAGTCTCTGGGACACGACGTCAAGTCTCAAACAGCAGGTTTGGAGGCCACCAGCGCCCAGGTGGAGGCCCACGCCGCCGAGCTGCAGCGCCTGAGGGCTCTAGTCCTCGAGGCCGAACAGCGTCTTCGGGTGGCCCTCGCGCCCTCCAGGGACAGAGACGCCGCGGTGCACGATCAACAGGTAAACGCATACTTGTTGTCTTACAAATTTTATTTACGTGTTATATATTTTCGGATCACACCAGACAGCCGTAGATTTTTATTCATATTAGTTCAATCCGATTATCCCTTCTTTATTATCAAATGTAATGAAATCATTGAAACCAATAATGTGGCTAGCGAATATCGCAAAAATCGAAAATTCATACGAAATTCTAGTTTTGTACTACCGATAACTTCGCCGATCGGATATATCAGTAACTTTTGCGGATAAATGGTGCGAGGACCGGCACCATCCGTTCGCAGCTGTTGCCACTAGTTATCCTCGGTGTCAAACCTCACTACCTTCCCAATATTGCCGGGCGGGAATTGCAAAATTTTCATCTTCAAAAATGCATCGCTTGGGTACGGTGCGCTCGTTTTATCATCATCGCCTATCATATTTTTGGTCAGCTTATTAATGGTGGAGGAATCGCTTTATATCACCGCTTTTTCACCGTTGGCTGTCTGCATACTTGTGGAACGAACAAGGTACTTTGTCTTTCTATTATCATTAAAACGAGGGATGCGTGCTCAAAAGATGACATTCATTTGTGTACATATATATTATTTTTTTATTTATTTATAGTAGTCATATTTTGTTTACAATCCCTAGTTTTTGTTTATGTTTTTATTCTTTTTTTCACACTGCATTCTTTTTCTTTTGCTGTATCCTTCTTCCGCTCGTTTCCCGAATCCCTTCCCAAATCCACCTATAATTTGAATTCATTGTCCTCAATAAGGCGTGTCGCGAAAAGATCAAGTCCCTTCAAAGTAAAATAGAAGCTCGCAAAGAGCGAATAAAACTGCTTTTGCAGAGAGGCACTCCAGACGTGGACCCTCTCTTAGACACTTAACGTTTATAGAGATTATATGGTCGCTGATTCGCAGCGACCGCACACTAGCCTACGATGTGCAAAAAATAAATAAATAATAACATTCAATTGATTATAACATCTGCATCTCAATAAATCGCAGCCACTAGTCGATATCTTAACACCGATATTTGATCTCAGATCGTTATCCGAATTATTAGCCAAAATTATTTAGTATTAGTATCGATATTATTGTATGTAATCCATCACTGAGAGAAAAAATAATTGGGGTTCAGGCAATCCACCTGTCCATGGAGGAATGGCGGCAGCGTATCGAGAAGCTGGCTGGCCTCATCCACCGTGCAGATCCGTACTACTCGCTGCAACCAGCCGCCCAGCCCGTCCAGCCCGACGGCGCCTCCTACGCCGCCATCGTGTGCGGTCGCTCGAGTCCTTGTCCCGAGCGCCTTCACGAATCTGATTCAGCGGTACCCTTAACCGAACCGTCTCACACGAGATCGAACGGGGTCTCGCCTCAGCCAGAACCACCCAAAGAGGACAACTCAATCACGGAAAATGAAATAGCGCTTAGCATGATGGTCAGTTCGGCCGAACGCGTCAGACAGAATAGAAGAAACCGTTCTCCAAAACGACGGGAAGCGCATAAAAAAGATAAGAAATCACCAAAATTAGAAGAACCTGCGACAGCACCACCGAGCAGTGCTGAAAGAAAGCACGTAGAAACTAGCTCGCTGAACATACCCGACATGACCAGAAATCGCTCAAAGAGTCCACTATGGGTGCCTGGCTCTATGACCTATGCGGATATCCTCAGAGGTTTAGAAATGCGTCAAAATTTACTAGATAATGCAAAATTAATATCAAGTGAGAGTTTACGTAGTGATTCGCCGCAAAGTTTGCAACCGAAAAACGATTCACAGTTTAGTGATTCAAAAAGTGTACACGGCGAGATAAAATCCGATGAGATATCGAATCTCGCATGTGATAGTGCATTTAAAATTGCCACCTCAATCGTGGAACAAAGTGTCCCGCCTATTAAAATTCAGAATCAAAGTGAAAAATCGGATTATTCGCCGAAAGTAATCATGGACACACGTGTGCATGAGACAATAAAATACCCGGACAGTGCACAAAAGTTCGAAAAGGTCGAAGAATACGATATTCCTCCCTTAACGTATCCCGCCGAACATTTCGCGGCCCAAGGATTTCACTTACCGCAACCTATGCCCGATTCGTTAGCGGGATTTTCGCCGAAATTCCAAATCATCGACGAAGTTATAAATCAAGAATATCGTCAACCGGATTTGACAACATCTCATATCGTTGATTCCCAGGAATCATCGATTAGAGAAAGTGATGCGACATTCTCGCAGAAAGATGTCGAATTAATTTTATCGCAAGCGTTGTCTAACGAAGGTCCTCAACCATTTTCATATGCACAAATTTTGACACAAGGTTTAATCAATAGACCACTCCAGCCATCCAGTATACCGCCAATGCCAAAAATGACATATGAATCGATCGTCTCATTGCCAGAAATGTACGATAAGTCTCAATCTCGTGATGGAAGTGTCACTAGAATTGAAGACAAATCATTGTCCGCTAAGGCTAGAACGCCTTTCGGACAGATTTCTCACAAGAAAAGTGAACGAATTCTACCAGCAAAACCTTCAACGAAAGATTTTACTGTCGTAGAAAGCAATAAAAAGGTAGGCAAAAAGCGAAGCAAATCGAATAAAGCGCTAAGCCAGTCTACCTTTTCAGAGGAAGGATCAATTGCTGCTGTTGACGCTGGAGAGCCGGCCGAAGTTTTGACCGTTGTTTACAGTTCAATGATTGTTCCTCCAACGAATACGAACGAGAATTTGCAAAGCAAAAAGGATGCAACCAAAATATCGATCGATAAAGATAATTTGAATATTAAAAATATTACAGAGGTTCAAGATGATCATTTTGTTGTAGCATCCGTGCCCGAATCGTCAACAAAAACGGATTCCGTAAAATCTCAAACAAAGAAAAAGAATAAAAACAAAAAAACAAATAAAAGTCCAGTCGATGAAATCGATAAGGCACTCAAAGAAATTGAGTCTGAAACTAAGATACAATCGAATAAAAAGATTGATGTCATCAAGGTCAACAGCCAAAATATAAACAAAGACATATCTTACAAAACAGAGCAAGTCATCGAATATACAATATCTTCATCGAATAAACAGACAGAGGAAAATGTACCTCCGCAAAATAAGAGCGTTGGAAAAAATAAAAAGCACAAATCTAAAAAAGCGCCTGTCGTTGCCGTTGAAGTAACTCAAGAATCGCTAGAAGAACCTCAAAAAGCGACAGTCACCGAAATATTTATATGCGATTCGGCGCCACAATTAAAACAGGAAACTGCGGAAGTTGAATCTGCGCCAACAGAATTTGTAGAAATACAACAAAATGTTGAAAATAAAGAGGATGTTTCGATTGCAAAGAAAAAGCATAAAAAGAAGAAGAATAAACAACCGATAGAGGTTGAAAATGAGTCACAGCAATATGGCGAACAATATCAGAAAACAGAAGAAAAGCACGAGGAAATCAAGCCCAAAGAAAACTTAGTCGAAACAGTGGCTTCTGTCGATACCAAAGATTCAGTTACGATTGAACAAAATATCGCCGTCACAACTGATATTCAAAATATTGCAACAGAAGAACACAGCGATAGTACAACAGAAGTCGTTAATACGACGACGGAAAATGAATCGAGTGATTCGATAAGAATAACAACAGAAAATACTCAGGAATCCAGCATGCCGCGTAAAACCAATACGATAGTATTGATTACACACGAAGAAATCAGAATGAAGCCTGTATATCAACTGAAAATGACTATTCCTGAAAAAATATCTGTAAATACTGTTGAAGAAATCATTGAAACCAGTCCAGTAAAATCGGAAACAGAAATTGTAACAAGCCAAACTACTGAAACCGTCGTTGAATCTATCGTGATTGTCGATAAGGTTATGGATAAGGATATTACTGCTGTGATTTCAGCAGTTCCAGAAGATATTCCTAAATTACCAATTGAAAGTGTAGAACAAATTGAAATTGCAGAGATTGTATCAGAAAATATTGTCGCTGATGACTCTTCTGGACAATCAGACAAAGCAGACGAACCAGACCATAAATCCCAAACAGTACTTAAAGAATCGCTTGAAGATGAAATGACTCAAGTAATATTTGGCTCTGTACAAGATAGAGGCGTTAAGACTCCGGAAGTATCAGAAGGATCCATAAAGAGGGGTAAAAAACAGAAGAAACCGCCTCCAGATCTTCAGGGAGAGGAGCTTGAAACGTATCTCAGATTGAAGGAAGTTAAAAAAAAGAAGAGCGCTTTGCTTAAAAACAAGGTTAAAAACGTTGTGGAAAATACTGAAATAGTTTCAAGTCCCGTAATTGAATCGGAAATTAAGCAAGAAGAGATGAAAATAACTGAGATTTCAAGGGTAGACGAAAATATTGTCAGCATTCCAGAGGTTACGTCTAATATTGCCGTATGCGAAGATTTAAATAAAATTCCGGAAATCGATCAGCTGATTAAACAGGAAAATGAGCAATATAAAGTCGTAGAACAATTTATAACAATCGAATCTCGCATCATTCAAGAGATATCTCACACATCACAGGTTCAGTCTAAGAGTGAAGAAAATATGATTATCGAGTCGTTTATACCAGAAATAAAAGACGATAAAACCGTCGAGTCTTTAGTTGCTGTTAACGCTAATAATGATGTAAATAATCAGCCGTGCGCTGAAAATAATAAGGAAATGTTGAAAAACACAGCAGACGCGGATTCTTGCAAGATTGAAAACGCGAAGAAGCAACGGACTGAAATAGTCTCGGAGGGAACGGAGTCTATTTCCACGGTCGAACATCAACAAACGGTTAGCGATGAAAATAAAGAGGAAAAACTTGTATTACAGTCTGCGAGAACTAATATTGATTCAGAAAATCTTAGTAATAATGATGCAGCCGATTTAGTTCAAAAAGAAACAGTTAGTGCTGCTTCTCTGTATTTATTGTATCAAAATGATATGAAGTATAATATATCTGAAATTAAAGAGGCTGAACTACAGTATCATTTAAACAACGCACCGAAACCAGCCGAAGACATAGAGAAAATTCCGCAAGAAGGCGTTACTCTACCGGCAGTCCAAGACATTGTTCCTGAAATGAAAACTAAAGAAGACGTAATATTAGAAACGACACCGGTCGTCCTCGAAACAGCATCGGTTACGAAGATCACAATTAAAAAAGATTATGTTGGATTGCCAATTGATAAATCTTCTGACGCTTGGATGGATGTTTTTGATGAACCATTTTCTATATCCGACGAGGAATTAGATGAAAACCCTCCTTCGAATATAATAGACAAATCATTAGACACGGAAAGCAAACCTATCTCGAATATTTTTGTAAAAGATAGTATCGTAACAGTTCAATCGGAAATTTCGGAAATTAAACCAACTTCGGAAATCGTTGTAGAATATCCCGTATCAGGAAACGAAGATATCGTATCAAATTTATCGGTTCCGTCTGAGATCGTACACAATGTTGAGATATCAGAATCGAATGCCGTAATTTTAGAGGACACGAAACCTTCTATCGAACCGGAATCGCAGCTTAAACTCGATTTGCCAAAACCGTATGCCGGGCTTCCCATCGACAAATCAACGGATGCATGGATGGACGTGTTGGACGAACCGTTTAGTATGTCCGATAGCGAAACCGAGGACACAGACGTACAACCTATTTCGATACCGGAAGTGCAATCCAAAGTTTTAGGAGAATCTCTCACCGCGTCGTCAACTAACCCATCCCAACCGGAAATCCCAGTAACTAAACCATATGCCGGATTACCCATCGATAATTCATCGAGCGCTTGGCTTGAGGCTCTCGATGAACCGTTTACTATTTCGGACGACGAAACCACGGAGTCAGTATGTAAAACGTCTGACGTATCTGTCGAACCCATTTCTGAAACGTCTTCCAAACAGGATATATCGAGTGTACCGCCTATCGTTTCGCCGGAAACCGATAAACCGGAATTCCCATCATTAGTCTCGTTAGCTAAACCTTATGCCGGATTACCTATCGATAATTCATCAAACGCCTGGCTAGAAGCACTCGACGAACCGTTCACTATCTCTGACGATGAAACTGTTGATGAAAATATAGAAACAAGTGTTGTCATCGAGCGTACAAGTAATATCGAACATGTTGAAGTAACTTCTCAGCTTCAAGTAACCAACGAAACGAAATCGTATGCCGGATTACCTATCGATAATTCATCAAACGCGTGGCTCGAAGCACTCGACGAACCGTTTACAATTTCGGACGACGAAACCGCAGACGATAACCCAGATTCTAAACCCACCGACGTATTCGTAGAACCTATAAGCGTAATCGAAAAACCTGCAATTTCTTCTAAATCGGAAATATCTGAGGTATCACCTATTTCTCCCACGGAAATCGAAAAACCAATATCGTCATCGCAACAATCAGTTACTAAACCTTACGCGGGATTGCCCATTGACAATTCATCGAGTGCGTGGTTAGAAGCACTCGACGAACCGTTTACTATTTCTGATGATGAAACTGTTGATGAACCTATCGAAACAAACGTTGTTATTGAGTCTAAAATAGAAATTTCTGAAGTATCTCCCCAAATACCTATTGCACCGAAACCGTATGCTGGTCTCCCTATTGATAATTCATCGAACGCGTGGCTCGAAGCTCTTGATGAACCGTTCACAATTTCGGATGACGAAACTGAGGCTACAAATGAGTCGAAACCGTCTGATTTAACCGCGGATTCTGTAAGTAATGTTAATATATCTGATGTTTCCACTGTAATTTCTAATGTTGAAGTAACTAAAACGTATGCCGGATTACCCATTGATAAATCATCGAACGCTTGGATGGACGTACTAGATGAACCGTTTGTTTTATCTGACGACGAAGCTCCGGAAAACACTGAGACATTTGAACCAAAAGAACAATTGATTGTAGACAAACCAAAAATTGATGATATTGCAGAAAAACCAATTGAAAATGTAGAATCCAACACTGTTTTAACTCAAGATATTTCCGATACTTGGATGAGTATGTTGAAACAAGTGAATCCCGTTCCGTGGAATTATGGCGAAACAATAAATCCGGACGTGTGGAAAAATTTGGAATTTATTCCGCCGGAAAATGTTACCGATGATATCAGGAATGTCGGAGACTTTTCAAATTTTGGCCAGTGGCCCAATATCTTAACGATGGAAACCGGAAATACAGAAAACACCGAAAGTAAAATCGGCAACGACGCGTTTACATGTCAACCGATAGATCCGTCCTCTATTTGGGTAACCAAAGAGGAAACCGAATTTCCTGGCGAAACGTCCATTTTACAAAATATAACCACATCCATTATTGCAAGCGAGTCTACGGATATCTTCGCAATTGAAGAACCCAAGCGCAGTAAGACCGGTGGCATTCACGATTTGCGCGATTTATTGCCGGAAATTGAATCGATTCCCGAATTCGTGCCAGCCGAACCTAAATTCTTTTCAAATCTTTCAGCAGATGCTCCGGAATTTAAACCGTCTCAAAAATATAACGTAAATATTCCCGATAATGAAAATCCCATCGAGGATATAACTTATCAAATGACGAGCGTAATTGAAACAGATTCGCCCGTAGATCTTTCAGTAATCTCAAACTTGGTTATCGAAAAATTGCAATTCGTTGATACTTCATCAAAACCTGTTAACGAATACGAAGAAGAATTACAACCCATCGTAGATGTGACCAAAACATCTTCAGATTCTGAAAAATTATCTGACGAATCAAATGTTGAATCGCCAATTAGACGCAATGCTAAAAACCGAAAATCTAAAAAACAGAAACCGAAAGAACCCGTTAAAAGTGAAACAGAACAGCCCAGCGTTCAAGAAGAAAAACCAAAAGAAATACTTGAAGCAACGCAGACAGAAAAAATAAATGTTTGGACACAATTACTTCTTGATGGCAAAACTTACGCTGAAGCAGTGGCAGAAGGAATTATTTTTGATCCAAAGATCATTAATTCAGACACACCAATCGAACAACAAGAAAATCAGTCATCGCAACCTAATTCTCCAGATAATCTAATCACAGAGTCCCCTATTCTTTCGCCGAAAAAGAGTGAAGAATTTGTGATGCAAGAAATCGAAATTTCCAACGAGTTGGAAACATACGATGCACCAAAACCGATTGAATCTACGACAACTCTTATTCACGAAACTATAATCGAACCTGTGAGTGAAATTAAAGAATTAGTGTGGGACAAGCCGAAAGATAACATCACCTGGGCTCGAATTGTCGGTAGCAATGTTGCTCCCATTGTTAGTGATGAACCAAATGAAAATATTGATACTAAAATTTCAGTAAGAAAATCGAGATCTGACGAACAACCGCATATATTTATTGAGCCAATTCAAGACGAAACTGTTCCGCTAGTTCCCGTAGATAATCTTATGGATGAAGATGGATTTTTGCCAGCTCCAATTAAAAGTAAGCGTTCAAGATCAAGGTCAAAATCAGCAAATAAGTATATGACAGAAGAAACAATACAGAAACCTGTTGAACCTATCAAAAAAAGTTTTACCGAAAAGGTTGATATACCTAAATCACCAGCTAAAACCAGAAAAAGTAAAAGTCCCTTGGCAAATGTGGAAAATATTTTGGCAGCGAATAATGACGTCGATTTTCCCATTGAAAACTCATCACAAATAGAAACATTAGAAAATGTTGAAGTAATTGATGAAAAAACAAAATCTAAGAAAAAGAAAAAGGCTAAAAAACCAACCGATATAAAAACAGATGTTGTAGAAATTTGCGAATTATCTCCCAAAGAAGATGAGAAAAATACATCAAATGAATTAAGTATGCAAGACAATGAAACATCAGATGATAAAGAATCAAACAATGTTAAAGCTAAACGAAGCAAAAAGAAAAAGTCAAAGAAGCAACCAATAAATCTTGATCTCTTAGATCACAGTGATTCAGATATTCTCAGTGAAAATCATCCTGAACCAACAACAAAATCATCTGTAGTCGGCGAAGATGTAACAGATAAGGTCACAACTGAACCTGTTATAGAAATTCAAAAAGAACAAAACGAGCCATCAAAAACATCCAAGAAAAATAAGTCGAAATCTAAAATAAAGAAGTTACCAAGCAATGATACTGATTCTGAAGAAGTTAAAATTATTGAAAAACCTATTGATGTAAATATCGAACTGCCCGCCGAAGAACATATTTTATCTACGATAATTACAGAATCAAATGACATAACTGATACAGCAATGTATGTACCATCTCAAGTTAAAGAATTTGACGTCGATACATCGAAAAAATCTAAAAAGAAGAACAAAAAACAACAAAAACCAATAATCGACTCTACTCTCGAATTTATTCAATCAGAAATAAATATAAATAAAGAAGAAATACTATCAGTAAGTGACCCTGAACCAAAAACAGAATTATCTGAACAGACTGAGCAATCTACATCAGTTTATGAGCATGAAAAAGTTCTAGAAACGGAAACTGTTGACATAGTAATAAAACCACAAGATTATATTACTCCATTAATTGAACCAACGTCTGGTGATCGACCAATAGTATCTTCAACTGATGATGAATCTTCTAGATCTCCGATCATCAACCCCGATGATGTAGTTGAAAGTGTACGTAAACATTCTAAAAAGAAAAACAAAAAAGATCGCAAGCAAATTGTTGAACCAAATTTGGAAATTCTAGCCGATAAATTGATTACATCTAACGACGATCAAACAGAGAATATCGATGATTCTAAATCTATCGATGATATCAACCTAAATAAATTGAAATTAATTGATAGCGACATTAAACACGATCATTCTGATAATGTGCAAAATACAGAACCAGCTATTCCCGCCGTGATTGAAGCATCAGATAAAAATGACACTGATAACATTTTAATTGACTTACCACAATCGCATATAGATAGTGTGACAAATGATAGTGGTGATATATCAATAAAATCTAAAAAGAAAAGCAAAAAGCAACGCAAGCCAGCGAATGACATAAAATCTGAGCAAAGCGTTACAGAACAAGGGGTAGATTCTCCGAAAAATATAGAAGATGTGGACACCGGGAAACTGGAAATTAATGTTCTTAAAATAACGCAAATCGATTTAGATGTAAATATTTCATCTGAAACATTGTCATCCGTATATCAAACGATTGAATGTTCCGAACAAGATAAATCAGAACCAGAAGTGAAAACAGTCGAAAAATTAATAAACGACATTCCCGAAATATTAAAATCTCAAAGCATCGATGAACCTAAACAAATAATTCAACCTGATGAAATAAAAACAGAAGAAAACATTGTAACAATCGTCCCTGAAGAAAAGGTAGAAATCAATCAATTTTCTGATCCTGTTTGTGAAGATACAGTCAAGACACCATTAGATACTTCTAACATGAAAGAAGACATTGCGGATGCATCGAACAAATCTAAGAAGAAAAATAAAAAACGTGAACCAATCACAGATATTGATTTTGAATTTTTCCAATCGGAACAGGTCGTACCCGAAAATATAATAATATCTGAAGTTTCTGAAATAACAATATCGAAATTCATCGAACCAAAAGAACATATTGATTCTGAATTGCCTTCCTTCGATCAACAAATCGTGTCTCAAATTGAAGAAGGATTATCTGATATCAATACCGTTGATACGCCGCTCCCTATCGAAATACCATCGTTAATTACTGAAGATAATATTATGGATATAACGAAAAAATCGAAAAAGAAAAATAAAAAGCAAAATAAACCGTTCAGCGATCCTAACTTAGATTTTATACAATCTGAAATAATAAATTTTGAACATCGCAACGAAAAAATACCACAAATTATAGAAATCGGTGAAACTAAATGTGATATTGTAGAGGTGGAAGTAAAACCAGAAACGCCACCAGAAGAAGTAATTGAAAATATTATTTCTTATGTAGCAACTTCCATGAAGGATCAACTCATTGAGTCTGTAGAACAAATTAACGAGACAGATTTAATAAATAAATCAACGGATGTTCCATTTTCTGATCATGTAGACGTTGATACATCTAAAAAATCTAAGAAGAAGAACAAAAAACAAAAATCACAGAGCGATTCCCCTGTAATAGAAATTTCTGAACAAATCTCTGAACCCGAATTAATTTCGGAACCATATGTTGTCGAGATTACTGAAAAGATCACTGACCCAGAACTGATTGTAGAAACTGTGGAATCTGAGACAAAACTGGAAAAACCAATAGAAAACATTATTTCTGAAGTACCCTCGGTTACTCAAATGGTTGAAACTTCGGAAGAGATCGTTATTACAAGTTTAACTACTAAAATCGAGAACGAAGTACCAAAACACGACGTTGAAAGTATCGATTCATCTAAAAAATCCAAGAAGAAGAACAAAAAACAAAAGCCACTGATTGATTCTCCTGTAATCGAAATTTCCGAACAAATTTCTGAACCCGAATTAATTTCGGAACCGTGTGTTGTCGAAATTACTGAAAAGATTGCTGACCCAGAATTGATTGTAGAAGCTGTGGAATCTGAGACAAAACTGGAAAAACCAATAGAAAACATTATTTCTGATGCACCCTCGATTGTTCAAATGGTGGAAACTTCGGAAGAAGTCGTTATTACAGATTCAATTTCTAAAGCTACAGACGAATATCCAAAGCTCGAGGTTGATAATATAGATTCATCTAAAAAATACAAGAAGAAGAACAAAAAACAAAAGCCACGAGATGATCCCCATGTAATCGAAATTTCTGAACAAATCTCTGACCCCAAATTAATTACGGAGCCGCGCGTTGTCGAAATTACTGAAAATATCACTGACCCAGAATTGATTATAGAAACTGTAGAATCTGATATAAAACTAGAAAAACTAATAGAAAAAATTATTTCTGAAGTACCCTCGGTTAATCAAATGGTTGAACCTTCGGAAGAGATCGTTATTACAAGTTTAATTACTAAAATCGAGAACGAAGTGCCAAAACGTGACGTCGAAAGTATCGATTCAACTAAAAAATCCAAGAAGAACAAAAAACAAAAGCCACAAAGCGATTCACCTGTAATAGAAGTTTCTGAACAAATCTCTGACCCCAAATTAATTACGGAACCGCGCGTTTTCGAAATTACTGAAAAGATCACTGACCCAGAATTGATTATAGAAACTGTGGAATCTGAAACAAAACTGGAAAAACCAATAGAAAACATTATTTCTGAGGTACCCTCGGTCGTTCAAATGGTGGAAACTTCGGAAGAAGTCGTTATTACAGATTTAATTACTAAAATCGAAAACGAAGTGCCAAAACACGACGTTGAAAGTTTCGATTTATCTAAAAAATCAAAGAAGAAGAACAAAAAACAAAAGCCACTGAGTGATTCCCCTGTAATCGAAATTTCTGAACAAAATCTCTGAACCCGAATTAATTTCGGAACCATATGTTGTCGAGATTACTGAAAAGATCACTGACCCAGAACTGATTGTAGAAACTGTGGAATCTGAGACAAAACTGGAAAAACCAATATTATTTCACAGCGAGGTACCCTCGGTCGTTCAAATGGTGGAAACTTCGGAAGAAGTCATTTATTCGTTTAGTACTAAAATCGAAAACAAGTTAGCAA
Source organism: Philopotamus ludificatus (assembly GCA_022495035.1). Lineage (NCBI taxonomy): Eukaryota > Metazoa > Arthropoda > Insecta > Trichoptera > Philopotamidae > Philopotamus > Philopotamus ludificatus. The sequence continues at coordinate 19,689 of JAGXCT010037055.1, read as the reverse complement.
AACACGACGTTGAAAGTATCGATTTATCTAAAAATCAAGAAGAACAAAAAACAAAAAAGCCACAAAGCGGTTCACCGGTAACCAGAAATTTCTGAACAAATTCCGGTTTGAATTAATTTCCGGAACCGATGTGTTGTCGAAATTACTAAAAGATCACTGATCCAGGTTGGTTGTAGAGACTGTGGAATCTGAGATAAAACTAGAAAAACAATTAGAAAACATAATTTCTGAGGTACCCTCGGTTGTTCAAATGGTGGAAACTTCGGAAGAAGTCATTTTTACAAGTTTAATTACTAAAACCGCGGTCGAAGATTCAAAACACGAGGTTGAACATTTCGATCCATCTAAAAAATCCAAGAAGAGGAACAAAAAACAAAAGCCACTGAGTGATTCCCCTGTAATCGAGAATTTCTGAACAAATTCTATTGCCGAATTACTTTCCGGAACGAGTATTGTCGAAAATACTGAAAGATCACTGAACCAGAATTGATTATAGAAGCTTTGAATCTGAAACAAAACTGGAAAAACCAATAGAAAACGTATTTCAGGAGGTACCCTCGGTCGTTCAAATGGTGGAAACTTCGGAAGAAGTCGTTATTACAGATTTAATTACTAAAATCGAAAACGAAGTGCCAAAACATGACGTTGAAAGTTTCGATTTATTTAAAAAATCAAAGAAGAAGAACAAAAAACAAAAGCCACTGAGTGATTCCCCTGTAATCGAAATTTCTGAACAAATTCCTGTACCCGAATTACTTTCGGAACCGTGTGTTGTCGAAAATACTGAAAAGATCACTGAACCAGAATTGATTATAGAAACTGTGGAATCTGAAACAAAACTGGAAAAACCAATAGAAAACATTATTTCTGAGGTACCCTCGGTCGTTCAAATGGTGGAAACTTCGGAAGAAGTCGTTATTACAGATTTAATTACTAAAATCGAAAACGAAGTGCCAAAACACGACGTTGAAAGTATCGATTTATCTAAAAAATCAAAGAAGAAGAACAAAAAACAAAAGCCACAAAGCGGTTCACCGGTAACCGAAATTTCTGAACAAATTCCCGGACCCGAATTAATTTCGGAACCGTGTGTTGTCGAAATTACTAAAAAGATCACTGAACAGAATTGATTGTAGAACCTGTGGAATCTGAGACAAACTGGAAAAACCGATAGAAAACATTATTTCTGATGCACCCTCGGTTGTTCAAATGGTCGAAACTTCGGAAAAGATCGTTATTACAAGTTTAATTACTAAAACCGCGGTCGAAGATTCAAAACACGAGGTTGAACATTTCGATCCATCTAAAAAATCCAAGAAGAGGAACAAAAAACAAAAGCCACTGAGTGATTCCCCTGTAATCGAAATTTCTGAACAAATTCCTGTACCCGAATTACTTTCGGAACCGTGTGTTGTCGAAAATACTGAAAGATCCACTGAACCAGAATTGATTATAGAAACTGTGGAATCTGAAACAAAACTGGAAAACCAATAGAAAGCTTATTATTTCTGAGGTACCTCGGTCGTTCAAATGGTGGAAACTTCGGAAGAAGTCGTTATTACAAGTTTAATTACTAAAATCGAGAACGAAGTGCCAAAACACGACGTTGAAAGTATCGATTTATCTAAAAAATCAAAGAAGAAGAACAAAAAACAAAAGCCACAAAGCGACTCAACTGTAACCGAAATTTCTGAACAAATTCCCGACCCGAATTAATTTCGGAACCGTGTGTTGTCGAAATTACTAAAAAGATCACTGATCCAGAATTGGTTGTAGAGACTGTGGAATCTGAGATAAAACTAGAAAAACAATTAGAAAACATAATTTCTGAGGTACCCTCGGTTGTTCAAATGGTGGAAACTTCGGAAGAAGTCATTTTTACAGATTTCATTTCTAAAACCGTGAACGATGTGGCAAAACACGACATTGAAAATATCGATTTATCTAAAAAATCTATGAAAAAGAACCAAAAACAAAAGCCACAAGATCCATGTTCCTTCGACATTTCTGACAAAATCTCTGACTCAAAAATAATATCAGATATAGTAGAGTCTGAGATAAAGCAAGACAAACCAACAGAAGATATTATTTCTGAAGTACCTTTCGTTGTTCAAATGGTTGAACCTTCTATTGAAATCGTTGATACATATTTAATAAGTAAAACTGTAATCGAAGTACCGGAACTCGATTGGGAAAATATTGACACGTCTAAGAAATCTAAGAAGAAGAATAAAAAACAAAAACCGCAGAGCGATCCTTGTGTAATTGAAATTTCCGAACAGATCTCTGAACCCGATTCCATTTCAAATATCGTAGAAATTAAATCCGATGTTTTAGAAACTGAAATAAAACAAGATGAACCCTTAGAAATACTGACTGAAAACGTTGTTTCTAATTTGGCTTCTATTGAACAAACTACCGAATCATCGATTGAAAACATCAATTCTAAATCTAAAAAGAAGAACAAAAAACAAAAAACACCAAGTGATTATGTTACAACTTCTAAAATCACTGAACCTGAATTAATTTTAGATACTATAGAAGTTAAACCAGATTTGGTACATCCCGAAGTAATGAAAGAAAAGCCTGAAACTGTAGTCGAACATATTATTTCTGAAGTAATACATTTAAATGATCAATCTATTCAACCGATTAGTGCAGATTTGATTAATAAAATTCCGGCTGAAGATACATCATCTGACAGTGGAAATATTGATACATCCAAAAAATCCAAAAAGAAGAATAAAAAACAAAAAACACCGATCGTAATTTCTGAAAATACCAGCGATCCTGAATTAATATTGGATACTTTGGAAGTAACATCCGATTCGGTACTACCCGAAGTATTGGAAGAAAAATCTTCACAAATCGTAATCAAAGATATTATTTCTGAGGTAATTGTTGTAAGCGATCAACCTGTTGAATCGATTAGTTCAGATTTGATTAATAGAATTGCGGCTGAAGATACGTCATCCGATGGTGGAAATATTGATACATCTAAAAAATATAAGAAGAAAAATAAAAAACAAAAACCAAGGAACGATCCTTCTATTGTCGAAATTTCAGAAACAATCACCGAGCCTGAATCAGTTTTGGAAATTATAGAGATAAAATCGGAAGTAAAACAAGACGAACCCATAGAAACACAACCCGAAGGCATAATCTCTGATATATCCTCTGTCGATCAAGCAATTGAAACCTCCGTGGAAATGATCAAAACAACGTTTGATGTTTCATCATCTGACTTTATAAATATTGATACATCCAAAAAATCTAAAAAGAAGAATAAAAAGCATGCCCCATCAAGTGATTCCGATTCAAAACCATCAGAAACTGTAACTGAAAATATTACTTTCGATACGATTAATAAAACGATATGTGATATTCTATCATCTGATAGTGAAACGTCTAAAAAATCTAAAAAGAAGAACAAGAAACAAAAACCAACGCGTGATTTAGATTTTATAAAATCGGAACAAAGTGCGGTCGATGATTCAATTGTCAAACAAGCCGAAGAGATTGTAGATGAAGTGCTAAGGTCCGATGTAGTTAACATTGCATCTGCTGAAGCACTATCGCAGGAAATTCCTAAAGATACTTTTGTCGATATACCCGAAACCGAAGAGAGCGATGGCGAATTGTTTATTACAAAGAAATCCAAGAAGAAGAGGAAGCAAAAGAAAGTCGAATTCAAAGAACCTCCAGAGGATAGTATTACGGTTTTCGAACCCCGAGAAGAAGTATCGCAACATACCGATATCACAACTAAAATTTCTTATAGCTTCAACAGTTTCATGCCAGATTTTAAAAGTAACGTATTCCCTGAAATATCCGGCGCGGTTCAAACGGCAGATAAAAATTTACCATCCGAACCGTTTATTCCCGTTGATAATTTAGATGTTGCATCGCCGTTATGCAACATCCATACCGAATTACCGTCCCTGGATAAAATATCTGAAGTTGTGTCTGAGTTTATTATGAGCGAAAAGTTGCCCACGGATCATATCGATTTCGGAGTTGGTTTAATTCCCGTGACCGCGGATCAAATCGACCTCAGTAGTTTAGTACTAACAAATTCCATTTCCGAGATAGATTCGACCGAATTTACTAATACGTCCGACGACCAAAAGTCACTCGATGTAGAAAGCGATTCGTTGTTGAGCATACCCCAAACCGTTGAGAACGTTCGTCAAGAAGATGCGAAAGACGTCGATACATCGACTACCGAAGTATCGGCCGAATCAGGACCCCAACAGCTAGAGTTAGATTATTATAAATGGATCGATCGGTATATTTATCACGATGCAGAACGGGACTTCCATATACTCTTGGAGAAGTTGTTGAAGGCCTCTAACACGCACGCGGACTCGTCCGATATGGACAGCGAACGCAAAGACCCGGACGACGACGGCGATAGCCCCCCTCCACGTTCTCCTCCGTACGATCCGGCCGGATTCCAAGATCAGCAGAAGCCGTTTGGAGACTTCAGAACCGATTTCACGTACATGGACCTCCCCGGCGGTATGTGCGGCTGGAAAGACCAGAGCACTTACCTGGCCATCGAGCCGCTCGTAGACATCGCACCGTCTCAGACAAACGAACCCGTATTGTCCGATGGTTATGTTATTGAGGTTACTGAAGCTGAATCTGTAGTACCTTCCATTATCCCCGTTATCCCTGAACCTGCACACTCCATGACAGGAACATCGTCAGCAGCCAGCTGCCTTCCAGTTCAACAAAAGCAGTCTACAAATAGCACGAAGGTGAATTCAAAGCTAACGATTACCATGTTTTTCTTTTCAGTGTTAATTTGTGACGTTTATATTTTAAAAATATAACCATTAATAAGCATGACGATCGCCGTATGTTTTTTTGATACGTGCCAATTTAATCGCCGATTAAATTCGCCGTTTTTTAATCCAGATTTTTATATTATATTAATATTGAATGATTTAGTGCATAAGTCCTAGTCCCAATAAATGTTTAATGATTTTTGTTCAAAGTTCGTTGAATATTGAATAACAATTATTTAAACACCCCATTCATAGATGCCTTAGAAATAATATATTAGAAACATCCTATAAATACGTCACGATAAACTTTTAAGTTTAGTAGATTTAATGGCGTATATATTTATATAAAAATTTCAGCTTACTAGTGATCGATCGAGCTTTTTTTAATTATTTATTTTCAATCAAGAAATCTATTTTTAGTGATCATTTTGTTGTAGAGTGGTTTCTCCATGGATACTCATCATATTTCATAATTTTTCAGTATGCACGAATTTCATGTACATCTTTTATCGTGACGTATATAATTTTGTAATAACAACCGAAGGCATGTTCGAATTTTATTATTAATACATTTTTTTTACAGAATGTAGACGGCAAATAATATTAAATATTTTATGTATAGCTAGCTTTTTAGTGTTTGTTGCTGGAATATTGTTAATGCAGATTTGCCGACAATGTGCTGATTAATATTTGTTTCTTTGCCCCCGTCGATTTCGTTTACTTTATGGATCCCGAATGAGCATGACGCAATTATTTTCGTTTTTCTAACTGAATTTTTGTTTTGAATATGTAACCTAATACGTGTGTTACCGGAATTCCCAGGATTCGTTATCTAGCAACGTGGACGAGCTTCAGAATTGCATTGAACAATGCGAAGCTGGACTTGACAATCTACCCGATGACAGTATTGAGGCAATGTTGAATGCTCTCGTTGTGAGTACATTTGCATAAATATTTTTTTTTATTATATATAAAATTATCTATGACTCAGTATTAAAGGTAATTAATTATTAGTATGTGTATATTAGTAAAATGATAATGAATCGCATTGCTCGTATTCTAGTTTAGTGAAAATAGTTTAGTCAATCGAATGGTATATAACAATTCATCACATTGCGATCTAATAATCTTCTCAAGCATCAATATCTTCAGCTGTTTAAACAAAACTAGAATTATCAGTATAATCCAACTCTAAATATATTTAATAAATTCAAAAAATCATTATGAATTCATGATTTAAAAATAATAACATTAGAAATCTCTACTTATTTTTAAATAATAAAATATGATTCTATGCCATTAACTGAATTTAAATTTTTCTTACATATTAAGTTATCCGTGATGGAATAATGCCATTTTTAATAAGTATATAAGATTTTTTAAACCGATTGTAGTTCAAGAAAAAAAAACTGATTCATTAACAAAGATGGTTTCGAGCATTGAAAAAAAATATTTGTAGGCGTGTGAATGAATTTCGAGAGACAATATGAGTCATAAAAGTAACAAGCCGAGTGGGTTCTAAAAACCTGTCATGTGATTGCATTTTTAATTAAAAAATAGTTTTGCTTTGTTATGATATCGGAAAATCATTGAATCATTGTTGCTATCATGTTGTTTAAAATCCCAAAGAAGAATTTCTTTTATTTATAATTTTTTTTTATAGAAGATTCATCTTTTATCATTGCTATATATTTTTTTAAATTTTAAATTTAGAATGAAATATATGAAAAGTTTCACTAACGCTCTCTGATCGTTGATATTTATGTCCCGAAAAAAGGACTTCTTCTCAACAATTATTTAAGGGTTATTCAAAAAAATATTGCTTCGAGTTCGTAACTGAAAACGATCACAAGTGCAATGAACGTTTAAGTGCCGGATCAATACTGCAGATATGAACATGAAAGACAATGTTGAGCACGGTAGCATAGAATTCTATGAGATAAACGATACTTGACATTGAAAGAATGGATATTGTGGCTGATAATTTGGATTAGAATCGAATGAACTTTATATAAAAAAAAACACAAAATATTATTTTCTTCAAGCTATTGCACTAAAATGTATGTAAAAAAAATCCCAAGGTTCTAGATCGAGGAGATTATTTTTTTTTAGACATTTTGGTTCAAAAAATTCTTACTGTGCGCATTCTTTAACCCTTTAAGGTCGATAGGCCGTGAATCATTGTAGCGATAGTATTTTTGCACAATCATATATAAATATTTTTTTTGTTGGCATTGACTTATATAGATGTTGAATAGCTCGAGCCAAACTGTTAAATGTAAAGATAGCGTCATTTTCTATTATAACCATGACGCTCACCGGCGATTACATCAGATACCTAGATATATTATTTTTATGATAGATTCTACGCATCGCTTTATAATGTTTTAATTTTACTTAATTATAACAATTCCCGTTTATAAACATCGGCATTGTTTTTGTTTTTCGCCCTTGACCGTGGAATTGATTTTTCTTACGTAAGTGGAGCACGACGATCAATGAACCAAATACGCATAAGTACACATATACCATTTCTGTATATTATAGCAATTTTTTGCGTATTCAATCAAAACATATTTTTTCAATGACAATAGAAAATATTTCTTTTATAAAGATGACGTTAAGGTGTGCCTTGTTATTGTGACATGTACGATCTTTACAATGTAAGGATGGCTCAGACGTCCTCTTTTTATTAAGGTTATTTAATGATCTGTCAGATGTATTCAATTATATATTGTGGTGCTGCAAATTTATGCGAAGTTTGTATGTTTAACAATTTATTGCTATTTTATGGCGCACATACATAAGCTTTCGTTGGAAAAATTATTGGCATTGCTAGAATTAGCATATAAATAGCTGTTACGTGTTTGAAAGCATCTGATCATTTCTGGCCCCGAGGTGGTTAGGTCATCTTTCCTTCGGGCGAGACCTTCTTCAACATTGGCCAACGGTGCTGCTTCAAAAGCGCCCTGGTCTCCGTCGACGATGGGTTCTTTTCTAAGCGAAACCGACCATTTCGAATAAAGTTAAACATATAACGAAGTAGCTAACGATTAAATAATAAATAAGTGCATATAAATATTTCATTAATAAATTATCCGTAAATCACAACTTGAAAATATTTGCGACCTCGATTATATCTATGAGATCATGTAGTGAAAATATCTGAGGTACAAAAATAGTAGTGTAAATATAGTAGTGAATTTTTTTTATAATATAATTGAATTAAAAACCTATTAAAATTGTGTAGGACGTGCAAAAACAACTGCAAGCTCAGAGTATTGAAGTGACACGATTAGCAAGAAATATTTCAACGTTGCCCGGAGAGGCAATTTCTGATAGTGGACCACTAGAAGCACGAATTACAGCGCTCTCTTCTCGTATAATACTACTACAGCAACAGGCTGACAAGGGTCTAACCATTTTGCAGGTAAAAAATTGACATAAATGAGAACATCTATATATTTAATATTTTCCAGATCGTTCGTTCAACATATTTTATCTACAATGTGACTTGATTTATTTTATTTCCATTCAATTATTAATTATTAATCATCGCTTATAATTATACTAACAATGTAATATATATGCATCTTAATTTATATAAATATTTTTCAGAATGCACGTGTAGACCAAAAACAACGCTCCGAACAATTGGCAGTTTACCAAAAATTGTTGAATGACATTGAAGCTTGGTTAGCTAATATAGTCATTTGCAGCGAGCAAGAAATAAACGAGTTTGATAAAGACAAATTAAATAATACAATCGAACAATACAAACTTTATCAGCAAGAATTAAATACTCACGTTCATCAATTGGCCCAATTAAAGAATTCATACGACGTGTCGTCAATACATCCCGATATATTACCTTTGGCTACATCGTTGTTAGAACAACTCGATAACACTGATAAAATTCTAAACGATACCAACAATACGATATCAATTAAATTAAATGAATTAGTTGAAAAATTAAAACAACTCGATAATGTCAAACAAGAAGAAGAACCGCACAGCGAACATTTGAACTCGCTCAGCGATAATACCTTAGATTCGAGTCCTATGCCCGAAGAGGATATTGAAATAAAGCAAATTGTAGTTGAACCGGTGTTATTGAATCAACAGGTTGTCGTTGAACCCATTGTACAAACATACGCATCAATGGAGACTCAAACGGGTAAAAGTTTAAGAACACCGGAGCCAGTAATGAAGGATGTATCCATCACTTGCGCTCCTCCCAATAACGTCGAAGTACAAACGGACGCACAAAAAAATAAAATGCCCAATATCTTACCAGAAAAACTTCAAATTACTCAAACAACATCCGAAGGCCATGAAACAATCGAAATTGCAAGCAAGCCTGTGATTCACATGTCCGATACTGATAATTTGGACAAATTGTTGGTCGAAGCAAAATATAAAGATAATGAAAACGATATGAAAAATACTGTAATAAATATAACTCAATCTAATCCACATGCCTTTGAAACAGTTATGGTAGAGCCTGACGAAACCACCACTGAAATAATTGTCGATGCCGATGGTTCAAAGAGAATAATTGTACGGAAGGTACGTAAAACGTTAATCAGCCGACAGCAAGTGATTAATCAACAAGTGCAATCGATTGCAACAAAATCAATTGCAGAAGGTGGATCAGATGTACCTGGAATAGAGTCATTTTCACATATTACCCTACAAGGGGAAAAGTCATCTACGATGTTCACAAAACCTGATGGCACACAAGAAGCAATTCATAGTCAAAATTATGGAGGACGTGTTGTATCGGGAATGCTCGATGGTGAAGTGACTGTTCAAGAGTTTACTTCCAAGCCTGATTGTAAAGTAACATTCACTGATATTACTTCTCCTGATCAAATTTTGATGGAGGGTATAAAGTGTAGTGAAATTGAGCCGTCATTGGGAGCACTGGAATATTCGCTTCCTGCCAACGATGACACCAAAATACATACATCCTCTACAAGCGTTAAAGCTGTTGTACAACAAGTCACCAGAAGAACGATCAGAACAACTAGAAGAATAATCAAAAGAATCACCATCATTAACGGTAAAGAGCATGTTACTGAAGAGATTATCGAAGAACCCGAGGAAATTGATGTCACAGAAGAGGAAGTTCCTCGTGTTACGATTAATGTAACTAGAAGAACTGATGGTCAAATAGTAGATAGTAAAGAATATCATCCTCCACATCCAGGAGAAATTGATACTTCAAATATACATGAAGTGCACGATGTAGGTGTAAGCGGCAATTTAAATTTTGAGCACATAGATAGAGTAGATAACCAATTTAAAAATGAAACTCCAGATGTTGTTAAAAATATTGACCTCAGAGAAGTGGAGTTTACTGAAATACTGCCGGAGGATACAACTGTAACAACAATTGAATTGCCAGTCGCAGACGGTAGTGTGGAATTGATGCAAACCGAACAGTCTATCATTGAAGATATAAATATACCTAAAGCCGTTCCTTCATGGAATATTCACGATTTTTTGCATTCAGAAAGATCAAATGCATTGCCTGAAAAGAAAGTCGTTATTGAAAAAATTGATGCACCTGAAATACTTGAAAAAGTTCAGATCAAACCAACACATAGTGCATCTCCGAGTGAGGTAATCGAAGAACTGCCGAGAGAAATTTCACCTCAAAATGAAATTTTACCCACTGATAATATTTCTACTTTCGAACCCAGTTCCACCGAAGCATTAAATGATAATATTGAAATACAATCAAAACAGGACGAAGTGATTTTGTCTAGCGATATTGAATTGCCAATAAACACCCAGAGGGTTATTATCGAAGATGCTTTTGAAAAAATTGTTTCATCAATATTAGATGTTATTCCTACCAAAATTGATGAAGAAATATCTATTTCTAAACCAGAAACGCCCATTTCTAAACCAGAAACACCTATTTCTAAACCAGAAATGCCCATTTCTAAACCAGAAACACCTATTTCTAAACCAGAAACGCCCATTTCTAAACCAGAAACACCCATTTCTAAACCAGAATCACCGATTATCTCAAAATCAAAATCACCAATTGAACCAGCATTTGTCGACGAATCAAATGAAGATATTAAAAATATCCCAGTTGACTCTACTGATATTTTGATTGAAACAACCGTAACAGATATCGAAACAGATATTTTGAATGAATCTGTAAATAATGAAATAAAAGAACTTCCTGTCCCGGTTTCTACAAACGATGTGTCAAAACAAGATTATCCAGAGGAAAAGATTAAGCTAGTTGAAATTGATTTAGCTATTGAAGAAAAACCTTCTGGATTATTGAAAAATATTGACGCTAAACCAGGATTAGCTGTATCAATTACATTTGATAAAGAAAATAATGTTACCGATTCTCAACCAATCATAACTGAAGTTTCTGCTACTTTACCGCATATTTCAAAAACAATCAGTACCAAAGTCACACAAGAATTGAGAACGATTACTCCAGAATCTGAATGTGTTATTTCAAAATCTGATTTCGATGATATGTCTCCCAGAGATGGTATAGAAATTGGTGGGAAACGGAATAGAAAAAGAAAAAAACATAAATTAAAGGATGAAACATCTCCTCCTTCTGAAAATATAATTATCCCAGTAGAGGCAGAGAGTGAAACGCCTCTAATTTCTCCGGATGGGGATGGGATTTGTGAAAAAGATTCAATTTCAATTGATCTCTCGTTAGCCGAATCTATGGAAATAATTTTACCAGAGGAACCAATATTATCCCCGGATACTCCAAAACCAACGCTTCCTGATATTTTAGATTCATTAAGTCTGAAGGAAGAACTCTCAAATGTAAACGAAGGTGGATATGAGCCCGATGATATAACTACAGCAGATGATAACAGTGCAACCATACCACCAAATGTTCCAAAACAGAAACAGAAATCTAAGCGAAAACAAAAGATAAAGGAATCACGTGAAGAAGTATCTGATTATCCAAAGTCATTAACCGATGAAGATAACGTATTTAGTGACGAAGGGGCAACTATCCAAACTGAACCAACTGAAAAACAAAAGAAAAAGAAGAAGAAGGGTAAAAAAGTGAAGGAAGAAACCCCGCCAAAATCTCCAGAAGTTGAAATAGTTCCGGAATTACCCGAAGAACCACAACCACATGAAGAAATTAACAGCGAATTGCCCGATGATGATTCTTATAAAACAATGAGTGATAAATCAGAAAATGCTCCAGTAAAGATCATCGAAGAAGGTTATTCAGTTGATTCTGGCGACTCAACTAATTTGATGGATATTCCTAAAGAAATAATATATCCTATCAATATTATTGAAGGTGTCGTTACTACCGAACATTCAATACAAACTACTCCAGAAGTTCCACAAATAGTTGAGAGCGAAATTGTTGCAGAGAAAATTATCAAGGATATAACGGAAATATCGATGCAAACCTCACCTGAATTAAAAGAAATTACAGATGTTTCTGCTCAGACGTCCATTTCCGAACCCATACCAAACACTGATCACAGTCAACAGACGTCACCGCTGCCGGATATTATTCGCACAGATGATGTTGTCCATACAGATGTTATTACACAAGTAACCGCTTATGATATAACTTATCCCGAAGAGAAATTCTCACAAACATCGTCACCTGTGCTAGAATGGGTTCATAGTGATATGCAAACATCTCCACCAGATCTAGCGGAACAGCTTGTACAAACGTCTCCAATTGAGACACGCGTCATCGATGACGTCGTTGAGAAACTTGAATTTGGTTTACAAACATTAGAAATTGAAAAATCCGAACAAACACAACAGACTTCACCTCATGAAGTTATTAAAGAGACGATGGATATTGCAATTCAAGCTAAAATATCACAGTCTCCAGAATTATCTAAAGTTGAGAGTCCAGTTCCTACTGTACGAGATATAATAACACAAGAAATGTCTGTACAGACAATAAATGAAGACATTCCAATAAAACCGATAGTAACGGAAGTCGATGTTCCAAAATTGGAAACATTTGATTTTGCTACCCAAACAAGCCCCCGCAAAGTTGTTTCTGAAATACTGGATGATACTCTATCATCCAGTTCAATGTCTAAAGACGAGCCTTATGAAATTCATTTCCATGCCCAAATTACAATTCCTGATCAAAAGGATAATAATGTTACAATTACCGAACAATTTTTAATGCAAGAAGCTGGCGGCGATTTAATCGACTCCAACAAGCCATACGATTATGATGATATTGTTTTATCTGAAAATGATATTATCATGGATAAAAATAAGAGAGTAAAGAAAAAGAAACGTAATAAACGCAAGCCAATTATTGAAATGGAGGATAAAAATGATCCGGAAACTCTTTCAGATCCAATTACTTCTGAACCATCATTATCGTTGTCTTTATCAAGTAACGATCACGTAAATGATTATAAGGATATTTCAATCGACGAGGGAATATCTCCTCATTCCACGACAGTTCAAAATGAAACAGCTATATTACCAGAAAAATCTGACTTAGATGAAGATTCGTCATCTCCGAAAGACAAGTCTGCTGAAAAGTATGTACAAATCGGGGATATACAAGTTACATTAACTCCAGATATACCAAAAAGAGAATCTCAGAAAGTTATTGATACTCTGACTCAATCTGCTAATTTAGGCATAGATAATGAGAAAAAATTATTACCCAAAATTCCTAAGGCAGATGTGAAATTAGACAGTGATCAATTTATTTCAAATGAAGCTGAAAGGCAACCAGCTAATATTGTTTCATTCATAGACAAAACACAAAATGTTATAGAAGATAAAATTAAAAGTATGCATCAAAATAGAAAAGTTAGAAACTATACTAATATTCTAAACGATAATAAACCATCGGATACCAATATTATTGCCACAGAATCCCATGTCAATTGGGAACTTGACAATTTACAAGAAGCTATTAAAACAAACAATCATGTCGTAATCGAAACATCCATTATTACAATAGTGGAAACAATTGTGATATTGCTGGAGAGAATTGAATATAAAATTTATGAGAAACGTCAAATTATGAACGATGGACCTAATAAAGAAGTCGTTGAAGAACTTAAAGTATTAAAAGGAGAACTCGGTGTAATTGACGAAGATGTCGCCAAACTGAAAAACATTATGCAAAATCTCAAACAGTATCCGGATGGAAAGAGAGTTAAATTTAATGAGTGTGTAAACTCTCTCAAAGAACAAGTTAATGCCGTCGAAGATATAACCAGCGAGACCGAAAATCAAGCTAATGTCGACAACAGAAGGTGGCAGGAATTTGTAAATAAAGCAAGAGAGATCCAGAATCTTGTGTTTGAAGTAAAATATCATGTTGAAAATTTATTAGTGTCTGAGATTCCAAACAAATTGAAGCTCGATGAACTAGATAAAATAGAACCCAGTAACAATAGCAATATGTTAAAATCGGCTCATCTATTGCACAGCGCTAAAGCCCTCACTAGAGATTTTCCAAGTAAAGAAATTCCCAATACTGTATTTACTGTTTGCGAAGTAACTAAACAAATAGAAAATACGATATACATGGAAAGAGAGAGGGTATTGCAACTTTTGGCGTTAGCCGATGAATACGAGCAAACGTTACGTGAATTTGAACAAATTACTGATGTCGCCGATGCGTTGGTAGATAGTCGTATCAACGTAATCAATTTAGAACACCTTCAAGATGAAATTCAGAAGAATCGCAAATTCTTTGTTAATCTAAGTCACTGCAGAGCAATTTTAGAATCGCTCGAAGGTAATTTAGATTCGGAGACGAGAGCGTTACATGCGGCTTTACATCATTCGCTGCACGATAAGGCCACTTCGATTCTCGACAAGGCGGCAGGTAGAGCTCAACAGATGGCTATGGCCGCTTCTCGTTGGACAATACTGGAACAAGGAATGAAAGATGAAAGGCAGTGGTTGCAAGTTGCACAACAGCGCGTTCCAGATCTGTCCAGCGTCACTTCTGTTGACTATGACCAATATATAAATTTATATCAATCATTATTATTGGATATTTCTCACCATCACGCCAAATTATTACAATTGTTGGGAATCGCCAATGGCTTAGAAGATTTAGTAAATTGTTCTGGTTTACACGGAAAATATAACGAACCTTTAGATGATGTTTTGAAATTGCAAGATGATGTCAACGGTCATTTACGTAGACTTGTAGCATTCAGAGAGAATTGGCTCGAATACGATTTATTAACTGATCGCTTGGAAATATGGATGACGGACGCTGAAAATGAAATAACCAATCTGACAATGTATCCGGATAAGACTCATATTGGTAATAAAAGACATTTCTGGGAATTGAAAGCTCAGCATGAAGTGCATAACAACATCAGAAACAAAGCTGGCGTTCAATTTGAGCATGCCATGGAGATAATACCGATAGCCGACGAAATGGTTCAAAGACAATTTTTCTCTAAAATCGAAGAAAAGTGGAAAAATATCACAATGAAAATTGATTCCATACATGCGGCAGCAATGCAAAGTATTTCTCTGCCGGATGCTCCAATAAATGAAAAGCTTGCTATATTAGAAAAAGAGCTTCAAGAACTCGATTTGTCGTTAAAAGAACCGCAGAGTACAATTAAAAACGAAGATGAATTGAATCTGTACCTCGAAAGATTACAAATTCTCAGCGCTCGTATAGAAACCGTTCAGAATGAGTTGGGTCGATTAGGTTTGCTTCCTGCGTTGGAATCGGAAAAGGTCGGTAGCTTGTTGTCTCAAGCTCATCAGCTCGAAACATCAATATCAGAGGAGTTAGAAGGAGGTCTCTTATTAAAAGAGAAGCTCGCTACTATCGAGATTGGTTTGTCCAAAATGAGGAAAAATCAACAAAAAGTAAATCATACACTGGACGAATGCGAGGCCAACGAAAAAATGGGAAGCGACGTGGTCGAACAGGCGCTCATCACTTGCAACGGAATCGGTGAAGATTTGTTGACATATTGGGAAGATTTAATGACACTGCGTCAACTATTGCATACGTTGCCTGTGCGATTAAGAACATCAGTATCGCCTAAAAAAGTCGAAATAGAAATATCTCAGCTTCAAGATAATCACACGGTATTGGAACGTCGTTGCGGTAATCTGCTAGCACTATTAAGAAATCGATTGGGACTATGGAGACGATTCGAAAGGCAGCTGGAAATGGTACAACAATCGGTGCAAGAAGCGGACTTTATGATTGAACTTCTAACAGTCCAGGGACAAGTCGATTACGATCGTCTTTTGAAAGCAACCGAACGATTAGAAGTAAGTAAAATGAAACGAAATCCATTTATACGCTTTACATTTTATTAATATTAATTTATGTATTAGGGATTATCCGGCGATATGGGTGATCGAGAAATCTTAATCGAAGACTTGCAAACAGCTGCCGAACCTCTAGTCGGCTCGTGCAATCCCGAAGTTACTCAACGTATACAATCGGCAGTCTCCGATGCCGTTACCGCTTATAACGACACTTGTAGTAATCTAAAACAATTGTGTGATAAGTACGTCGTTGTTTTATTAGATTATTTTAGTTTATCTGGAATTTGTTTTAAATATGATGTTGTGTGTAGATATCAAGATGCTGTGCGATTATGGCGACAGTATAGAGAAGCCAGTGAAGCGGTGCGAGCTTGGGCGGATCAGCAGCTCGGGACCGTGGCTGACTTACCACCGGAGGAAGCTGTTCATCAAGTAAAAGTAAATATTTTAAAATTTTATAACGCCGGAATAAATCATTTGTGCGACGTGTTTGTTATGAAAAGTTTTTGAATTAATTACTATATGTGTAATGTATGCAGATCAGATGAAACAATGTTCAGAACTTCCAAGGCTCACTCATGTGAACTGTTGTAATCAATCTGATACATCTCGCCTTGGGTATGCACTTGTGCGATGACGTCAAATTTTTCCAAACATTATTTTTGTTTAAACTTGCAACGAATATAATTTTAATCTGTGTGATTTGCAAATGATAACCGTGATGGATATTTTGATAAAATAAATATTTTTATTTACAAATTTGATGTTATCTACCTACATCTATTAGGGAATGAATGTTCATATAATATCTTATCTAAAATATTTCATTATTAATAAATATATTTTTATTATTATTAAACCGAATATTTTATATCATGACAAATATTATTCTGTTTGTTTTTGCGATTCAGTGTTAATCTTTTTCAACGGTAATATTTAAGAGTTAATTTAAACACATTAAACGATGCACTTTAATAACCCAGATTCAAAATGTCACATGGGCGATGTTTTCGGCGATATTCAACTTTCACCATTTCTTTGCATTTTAAAATATAATAAGTCATTAACTATTCCATATGCGTTTATAAAAAGAGAAAAAAATTCGACACCCGGATACTCTGCGTATGGGCATCGATTCGACGTCCATGACTAGATTTTAGCACAGTTTGTTATTTTAAATTCGCACATTTATAATTTATTTAGTATGCCGCCGGTCAATTTAAATTGCGAATGAAAAAAATATGCAAAATTTGTAGATACGCAAATTATGAATGATGGTGTCTGAATTCGTTGTAAATATTTAAAACTGAGATATGTATACAATTTATTAACAGATTTCGCATATATCAAATAATAGCTTAATAACGTTCGAATAATACACACAACACATTGAACGCCGACCGTTTACATTTGCATTTAATTAATATTTATTTTTTTTGAACAGGAAATGAATACAAATTTCGACGTTGTGTATATGCACGGATATTTAAATTTAAGGTTAAGGTTATTTTTTCAGGGTTTAAATGTAAATATAATTAGTTTTCGCTCGCGCACTTCAGCAATTTTCATGCCGACAACATGGGCGCTGTTTGCGTTACAATTAATATAATCGTTCAACTTTTTAATTATGCGACGAAACTTTAAAATTATTTAATTGAGCATTGCAGCGTCGTTGTTTTGCGTATACAGTTTTACTCGTAAAATTGGTTAAAATTAAAATAACACAAACATTATCATACGAAAAAAAAACCGGTAGGACCAGTAGTCGAGATGTTGCGAAGGATGTTTGATTTATTAACATATTTTAAATGAAAATATTTATTTTTGTCGAAAAAAATAATAATATATGCGATATGGAGGTCAGAGTTGAAAATTTATCGACGTATTTATTGTTAAAATATTATCCGTAAGGTGAGTTAATGTTTATTAATAGTATAATATTTATATATTGATATGTGTAATGATAAAATATCGATAACGTCTATTATATATATATGCATATTGAGTGTTCAAGGATATTGTAGTTTATTTTACCAAGTCCTAGATAATATTGATACGGTCATAGATAAAAATATAAATAAAATACCCGGAAAGCCTATTGTGACACAGTTGTTTTATGACTCTTTAAATAATTATTATTATATTTTTTTAAACACTCCTTTTTAAAATCTCCAAGCTCCATCAGAGACGTGTCCGGCTCAACCCTATGACCAGGGTTGCGATGGTTGTCCTCCAGGTTATCTTCGAATACGGATCAGGTCGCGAGCCTCAATGTTCCGCGGTTTCCTGGATTAATTTGGTTTATTCCATATGCTATTTCAGCAATTCTTAAAAATCTTCAGCATTGATATCGCCAGTTCCTCTCACTATTTATAAATGATTTCCGTATTCAAAATCGCTAATATATAAATATATGGCATGCATATTAAATTGTTTATAATTTAAATACTTTCTGATAGACTTATAACACATTTTGTTATCAAGTTTATGCGGTTGTTTACAACATTTGTGATATTTTATATGCAATTTATTCATATCAAGTTATTTATATACATATTTTAATTAAATGCATTTAAGAGAATCGGCATATATTCTTGAGATATTAATGTGAAAGTTGAATAAAGCTTATCAAAACTTTACGCGACAAAGGAACACTTTGAGCGAATTACAAAGAAAGCCAAACAAAACTTTACTGCGGTATGCATTCCGGACAAAATTATAGAAATTTAAATTGCACTCTCGATTATTAAAGTTAACCCTACATGACGAAATATTTTATAATATATTCGAAATATTTATACCTGTATTTTATTTCAATTGCATTCTTACTTTGCTATAGCCTGATAATAGATTTTTAATGACGTTACAATTATTTTACGACTTTACATGCAAATACAATTTTTTTGCGTAAAAGTGCAAAAAATGGATCGAAAAGGGTTGAAAAAATATAAAAAACATTTATGTTTTTAATATGATTATATGCTTTAAATTAAAAGTACAAAAAAATGCATTTTTTGTAAGGTTTTGGGAAAATAATTCGCGCATGAAGTTGTTAATATAATATCATCATCATCGTCATCATAATTTGCCAGCCACGAGACACTCACTCGCTGAGCATATGGGCATTACCAGACTCTCAAATGGTAGTCGATAACCTGAGTCCCACACATTGGGCTCCCCTTTTGTGTCCATACCGCGGGGATCCAAACCGTCTTGGTATGCGATTTTTTGTAAAGAGTTTCCCTCTATTTACCATTACTGGCATTGGACGTGTATCGGTAGGGGTTTGCCTCGGTATCCGTTTTCCTCTTCTTAAGACGTTATCTGCCTACTAGTCATAAGAATAGAACTTGGGTTATATGAATATCACGGTTCAGACATTTTATATTTTTTCATTGAACCGTTATTTTTTTCGTTTCGGTTTTCGCTGCGGTTCAGTTAAAAATATATATATATCGGTTCAGTTCCGGTTTTCGTTCTTACCAAAATAACGGTTTCGTACAAGTCTTGTTTTTTTAGACATATAAAATATATAATAATTTTTATATACAGTCAGCTCTCCTATAGCGTTTCCTCTGAATCTCTGCTTTTTACAAAATTCCTTGTCAACCAA